>JAKDEW010001155.1:0-48487 GCA_021963965.1 Artemisiospiza belli
AGCTTTGCTGCATGTGCCTGCACTTGCTGGCCTATGGCCTGCCTGCATTTTGATGGCTTTGACTTTGGGAAAGATTTTTTCTTTTTTTTTTTTTTTTTGTTTTAAGTATTCATGCCATGTCCCTCATATCTTGCCCCCTAAGTTGTGTCTTCCTCCTTGACTTTTTCCCCTGCTTTTGCAACATCTGTGAGCTTAGTTTTGGCACCTTTTGGTCCTTTGCAATGCACGTGATAGAAACCCACGGCATTTTTTTAGAGTCACTAAATTTCCCAATTTTTCTTTTTCTCCTCCAATTGCAATTCCTTTGATGCTGTCTCCATTCAAGCGTGTTTGTAAGTCCTTCTTTTCTGTTCTGGCCTTCAGTGGGGATCAATTTTGGCAAAATTTGCTGCATGTGCCTGCCCTTGGTGGTGTATGGCCTGCCAGCATTTTGATGGCTTTGACTTTGGGAAAGATATTTTCTTTTTTTTTTTTTATTATTTTAAGTATTCATGCCATGTCCCTCACATCTTGCCCCCTAAGTTGTGTCTTCCTCCTTCACTTTTTCCCCTGCTTTTGCAACATCTGTGAGCTTAGTTTTGGCACCTTTTGGTCCTTTGCACTGCACCTGATATAAACCCAGGCCATTTTCTTAGAGTCACTAAATTTCCCAAATTTTCTTTTTTTCTCCTCCAATTGCAATTCCTTTGATGTTGACTCCATTCCAGCGTGTTTGTAGGTCCTTCTTTTCTGTTTTGGCCTTCAGTGGGGATCAATTTTGGCAAACTTTGCTGCATGTGCCTGCCCTTGGTGGCGTATGGCCTGCCTGCATTTTGATGGCTTTGACTTTGGGAAAGATTTTTTCTTTTTTTTTTTTTTTTGTTTTAAGTATTCATGCCATGTCCCTCATATCTTGCCCCCTAAGTTGTGTCTTCCTCCTTGACTTTTTCCCCTGCTTTTGCAACATCTGTGAGCTTAGTTTTGGCACCTTTTGGTCCTTTGCAATGCACGTGATAGAAACCCACGGCATTTTTTTAGAGTCACTAAATTTCCCAATTTTTCTTTTTCTCCTCCAATTGCAATTCCTTTGATGCTGTCTCCATTCAAGCGTGTTTGTAAGTCCTTCTTTTCTGTTCTGGCCTTCAGTGGGGATCAATTTTGGCAAAATTTGCTGCATGTGCCTGCCCTTGGTGGTGTATGGCCTGCCAGCATTTTGATGGCTTTGACTTTGGGAAAGATATTTTCTTTTTTTTTTTTTATTATTTTAAGTATTCATGCCATGTCCCTCACATCTTGCCCCCTAAGTTGTGTCTTCCTCCTTCACTTTTTCCCCTGCTTTTGCAACATCTGTGAGCTTAGTTTTGGCACCTTTTGGTCCTTTGCACTGCACCTGATATAAACCCAGGCCATTTTCTTAGAGTCACTAAATTTCCCAAATTTTCTTTTTTTCTCCTCCAATTGCAATTCCTTTGATGTTGACTCCATTCCAGCGTGTTTGTAGGTCCTTCTTTTCTGTTTTGGCCTTCAGTGGGGATCAATTTTGGCAAACTTTGCTGCATGTGCCTGCCCTTGGTGGCGTATGGCCTGCCTGCATTTTGATGGCTTTGACTTTGGGAAAGATTTTTTCTTTTTTTTTTTTTTTTTGTTTTAAGTATTCATGCCATATCCCTCATATCTTGCTCCCTAAGTTGTGTCTTCCTCCTTGACTTTTTCCCCTGCTTTTGCAACATCTGTGAGCTTAGTTTTGGCACCTTTTGGTCCTTTGCACTGCACCTGCTAAAATCCCAGGCCACTTTCTAAGAGTCATTAAATTTCCCAAATTTTCTTTTTTTCTCCTCCAATTGCAATTCCTTTGATGTTGTCTCCATTCCAGCGTGTTTGTAGGTCCTTCTTTTCTGTTTTGGCCTTCAGTGGGGATCAATTTTGGCAAGCTTTGCTGCATGTGCCTGCACTTGCTGGCGTATGGCCTGCCTGCATTTTGATGGCTTTGACTTTGGGAAAGATTTTTTCTTTTTTTTTTTTTTATTATTTTAAGTATTCATGCCATGTCCCTCATGTCTTGCCCCCTAAGTTGTGTCTTTCTCCTTGACTTTTTCCCCTGCTTTTGCAACATCTGTGAGCTTAGTTTTTGCATCTTTTGGTCCTTTGCACTGCACCTGATATAAACCCCAGGCCACTTTCTAAGAGTCATAAATTTCCCAAATTTTCTTTTTTTCTCCTCCAATTGCAATTGCTTTGATGGTGTCTCCATTCCAGCGTGTTTGTAAGTCCTTCTTTTCTGTTTTGGCCTTCAGTGGGGATCAATTTTGGCAAGCTTTGCTGCATGTGCCTGCACTTGCTGGCCTATGGCCTGCCTGCATTTTGATGGCTTTGACTTTGGGAAAGATTTTTTTTTTTTTTTTTTTTTTGTTTTAAGTATTCATGCCATGTCCCTCACATCTTGCCCCCTAAGTTGTGTCTTCCTCCTTGACTTTTTCCCCTGCTTTTGCAACATCTGTGAGCTTAGTTTTGGCACCTTTTGGTCCTTTGCAATGCAGCTGATTTCCTCACAGCCTATTTTTTGAAGAGACTAAAATTCCCGATTTTCTGCTTTTTTCAATTGCATTTCATTTGAACCTATCTCCTTTCCAGAGTGTTTGTAAGCCTTTCTTTTGGGATTCGCAAGATTCCTTTTCCCTTCCCGAAAGGAAATTTCATTTCATTTCGGGAAGGGAAAAGGAATCTTGCGATTTCAATGGGGACCAATAGAGGAATCTTTGGTGCATGTCCCTGCACTTGATGGCAGGCCATGCCTTTTGATGGCTTTGACTTTGGGAAAGATTTTTTTCTTTTTTTGGTTGTTTTCTGAAGTGTTCATGCCATGTCCCTCACATCTTGCCCCCTAAGTTGTGTCTTCCTCCTTGACTTTTTCCCCTGCTTTTGCAACATCTGTGAGCTTAGTTTTGGCACCTTTTGGCCCTTTGCACTGCACCTGATATAAACCCAGGCCATTATCTTAGAATCACTAAATTTCCCAAATTTTCTTTTTTTCTCATAGAAATTGAATTCCTTTCATGTTGTCTCCATTCCAGCGTGTTTGTAAGTCCTTCTTTTCTGTTTTGGCCTTCAGTGGGGATCAATTTTGGCAAGCTTTGCTGCATGTGCCTGCCCTTGGTGGCGTATGGCCTGCCTGCATTTTGATGGCTTTGACTTTGGGAAAGTTTTTTTTCTTTTTTTTTTTTTTTTTTTTTGTTTTAAGTATTCATGCCATGTCCCTCATATCTTGCTCCCTAAGTTGTCTTCCTCCTTGACTTTTTCCCCTGCTTTTGCAACATCTGTGAGCTTAGTTTTGGCACCTTTTGGTCCTTTGCACTGCACCTGCTAAAACCCCAGGCCACTTTCTAAGAGTCATTAAATTTCCCAAATTTTCTTTTTTTCTTCTCCAATTGCAATTCCTTTGATGTTTTCTCCATTCCAGCGTGTTTGTAAGTCCTTCTTTTCTGTTTTGGCCTTCAGTGGGGATCAATTTTGGCAAACTTTGCTGCATGTGCCTGCCCTTGCTGGCGTATGGCCTGCCTGCATTTTGATTGCTTTGACTTTGGGAAAGATTTTTTCTTTTTTTTTTTATTATTTTAAGTATTCATGCCATGTCCCTCATATCTTGCCCCCTAAGTTGTGTCTTCCTCCTTGACTTTTTCCCCTGCTTTTGCAACATCTGTGAGCTTAGTTTTGGCACCTTTTGGTCCTTTGCACTGCACCTGATAGAAACCCAGGCCATTTTCTTAGAATCACTAACTTTCCCAAATTTTCTTTTTTTCTCATAGAAATTGAATTCCTTTCATGTTGTCTCCATTCCAGCGTGTTTGTAAGTCCTTCGTTTCTGTTTTGGCCTTCAGTGGGGATCAATTTTGGCAAGCTTTGCTGCATGTGCCTGCACTTGCTGGCGTATGGCCTGCCTGCATTTTGATGGCTTTGACTTTGGGAAAGATTTTTTCTTTTTTTTTTTTTTATTTTTTTAAGTATTCATGCCATGTCCCTCACATCTTGCCCCCTAAGTTGTGTCTTCCTCCTTGTCTTTTTCCCCTGCTTTTGCAACATCTGTGAGCTTAGTTTTGGCACCTTTTGGTCCTTTGCAATGCAGCTGATTTCCTCACAGCCTATTTTTTGAAGAGACTAAAATTCCCAATTTTCTGCTTTTTTCAATTGCATTTCATTTGAACCTATCTCCTTTCCAGAGTGTTTGTAAGCCTTTCTTTTGGGATTCGCAAGATTCCTTTTCCCTTCCCGAAAGGAAATTTCATTTCATTTCGGGAAGGGAAAAGGAATCTTGCGATTTCAATGGGGACCAATAGAGGAATCTTTGGTGCATGTCCCTGCACTTGATGGCAGGCCATGCCTTTTGATGGCTTTGACTTTGGGAAAGATTTTTTTCTTTTTTTGGTTGTTTTCTGAAGTGTTCATGCCATGTCCCTCACATCTTGCCCCCTAAGTTGTGTCTTCCTCCTTGACTTTTTCCCCTGCTTTTGCAACATCTGTGAGCTTAGTTTTGGCACCTTTTGGTCCTTTGCACTGCACCTGATATAAACCCAGGCCATTTTCTTAGAATCACTAAATTTCCCAAATTTTCTTTTTTTCTCATAGAAATTGAATTCCTTTCATGTTGTCTCCATTCCAGGGTGTTTGTAGGTCCTTCTTTTCTGTTTTGGCCTTCAGTGGGGATCAATTTTGGCAAGCTTTGCTGCATGTGCCTGCACTTGCTGGCCTATGGCCTGCCTGCATTTTGATGGCTTTGACTTTGGGAAAGATTTTTTCTTTTTTTTTTTTTTTTGTTTTAAGTATTCATGCCATGTCCCTCATATCTTGCCCCCTAAGTTGTGTCTTCCTCCTTGACTTTTTCCCCTGCTTTTGCAACATCTGTGAGCTTAGTTTTGGCACCTTTTGGTCCTTTGCAATGCACGTGATAGAAACCCACGCCATTTTTTTAGAGTCACTAAATTTCCCAATTTTCCTTTTTCTCCTCCATTTGCAATTCCTTTGATGCTGTCTCCATTCCAGCGTGTTTGTAAGTCCTTCTTTTCTGTTCTGGCCTTCAGTGGGGATCAATTTTGGCAAACTTTGCTGCATGTGCCTGCCCTTGGTGGTGTATGGCCTGCCAGCATTTTGATGGCTTTGACTTTGGGAAAGATTTTTTCTTTTTTTTTTTTTATTATTTTAAGTATTCATGCCATGTCCCTCACATCTTGCCCCCTAAGTTGTGTCTTCCTCCTTCACTTTTTCCCCTGCTTTTGCAACATCTGTGAGCTTAGTTTTGGCACCTTTTGGTCCTTTGCACTGCACCTGATATAAACCCAGGCCATTTTCTTAGAGTCACTAAATTTCCCAAATTTTCTTTTTTTCTCCTCCAATTGCAATTCCTTTGATGTTGACTCCATTCCAGCGTGTTTGTAGGTCCTTCTTTTCTGTTTTGGCCTTCAGTGGGGATCAATTTTGGCAAACTTTGCTGCATGTGCCTGCCCTTGGTGGCGTATGGCCTGCCTGCATTTTGATGGCTTTGACTTTGGGAAAGATTTTTTCTTTTTTTTTTTTTTTTTGTTTTAAGTATTCATGCCATATCCCTCATATCTTGCTCCCTAAGTTGTGTCTTCCTCCTTGACTTTTTCCCCTGCTTTTGCAACATCTGTGAGCTTAGTTTTGGCACCTTTTGGTCCTTTGCACTGCACCTGCTAAAATCCCAGGCCACTTTCTAAGAGTCATTAAATTTCCCAAATTTTCTTTTTTTCTCCTCCAATTGCAATTCCTTTGATGTTGTCTCCATTCCAGCGTGTTTGTAGGTCCTTCTTTTCTGTTTTGGCCTTCAGTGGGGATCAATTTTGGCAAGCTTTGCTGCATGTGCCTGCACTTGCTGGCGTATGGCCTGCCTGCATTTTGATGGCTTTGACTTTGGGAAAGATTTTTTCTTTTTTTTTTTTTTTATTATTTTAAGTATTCATGCCATGTCCCTCATATCTTGCCCCCTAAGTTGTGTCTTTCTCCTTGACTTTTTCCCCTGCTTTTGCAACATCTGTGAGCTTAGTTTTTGCATCTTTTGGTCCTTTGCACTGCACCTGATATAAACCCCAGGCCACTTTCTAAGAGTCATAAATTTCCCAAATTTTCTTTTTTTCTCCTCCAATTGCAATTCCTTTGATGGTGTCTCCATTCCAGCGTGTTTGTAAGTCCTTCTTTTCTGTTTTGGCCCTCAGTGGGGATCAATTTTGGCAAGCTTTGCTGCATGTGCCTGCACTTGCTGGCCTATGGCCTGCCTGCATTTTGATGGCTTTGACTTTGGGAAAGATTTTTTCTTTTTTTTTTTTTTTTGTTTTAAGTATTCATGCCATGTCCCTCATATCTTGCCCCCTAAGTTGTGTCTTCCTCCTTGACTTTTTCCCCTGCTTTTGCAACATCTGTGAGCTTAGTTTTGGCACCTTTTGGTCCTTTGCAATGCACGTGATAGAAACCCACGCCATTTTTTTATAGTCAGTAATTTCCCAAATTTTCTTTTTTTCTCCTCCAATTGCAATTCCTTTGATGGTGTCTCCATTCCAGCGTGTTTGTAAGTCCTTCTTTTCTGTTTTGGCCTTCAGTGGGGATCAATTTTGGCAAGCTTTGCTGCATGTGCCTGCCCTTGGTGGTGTATGGCCTGCCTGCATTTTGATGGCTTTGACTTTGGGAAAGATTTT
This sequence comes from Artemisiospiza belli, assembly GCA_021963965.1. NCBI lineage: Eukaryota > Metazoa > Chordata > Aves > Passeriformes > Passerellidae > Artemisiospiza > Artemisiospiza belli. The sequence goes on from JAKDEW010001155.1 coordinate 6,678, forward strand.
TTCTTTTTTTTTTTTTTTATTATTTTAAGTGTTCATGCCATGTCCCTCACATCTTGCCCCCTAAGTTGTGTCTTCCTCCTTGACTTTTTCCCCTGCTTTTGCAACATCTGTGAGCTTAGTTTTGGCACCTTTTGGTCCTTTGCAATGCAGCTGATTTCCTCACAGCCTATTTTTTGAAGAGACTAAAATTCCCGATTTTCTACTTTTTTCAATTGCATTTCATTTGAACCTATCTCCTTTCCAGAGTGTTTGTAAGCCTTTCTTTTGGGATTCGCAAGATTCCTTTTCCCTTCCCGAAAGGAAATTTCATTTCATTTCGGGAAGGGAAAAGGAATCTTGCGATTTCAATGGGGACCAATAGAGGAATCTTTGGTGCATGTCCCTGCACTTGATGGCAGGCCATGCCTTTTGATGGCTTTGAGTTTGGGAAAGATTTTTTTCTTTTTTTGGTTGTTTTCTGAAGTGTTCATGCCATGTCCCTCACATCTTGCCCCCTAAGTTGTGTCTTCCTCCTTGACTTTTTCCCGTCCTTTTGCAACATCTGTGAGCTTAGTTTTGGCACCTTTTGGCCCTTTGCACTGCACCTGATATAAACCCAGGCCATTATCTTAGAATCACTAAATTTCCCAAATTTTCTTTTTTTCTCATAGAAATTGAATTCCTTTCATGTTGTCTCCATTCCAGCGTGTTTGTAAGTCCTTCTTTTCTGTTTTGGCCTTCAGTGGGGATCAATTTTGGCAAGCTTTGCTGCATGTGCCTGCCCTTGGTGGCGTATGGCCTGCCTGCATTTTGATGGCTTTGACTTTGGGAAAGTTTTTTTTCTTTTTTTTTTTTTTTTTTTTTTGTTTTAAGTATTCATGCCATGTCCCTCATATCTTGCTCCCTAAGTTGTCTTCCTCCTTGACTTTTTCCCCTGCTTTTGCAACATCTGTGAGCTTAGTTTTGGCACCTTTTAGTCCTTTGCACTGCACCTGCTAAAACCCCAGGCCACTTTCTAAGAGTCATTAAATTTCCCAAATTTTCTTTTTTTCTTCTCCAATTGCAATTCCTTTGATGTTTTCTCCATTCCAGCGTGTTTGTAAGTCCTTCTTTTCTGTTTTGGCCTTCAGTGGGGATCAATTTTGGCAAACTTTGCTGCATGTGCCTGCCCTTGCTGGCGTATGGCCTGCCTGCATTTTGATTGCTTTGACTTTGGGAAAGATTTTTTCTTTTTTTTTTTATTATTTTAAGTATTCATGCCATGTCCCTCATATCTTGCCCCCTAAGTTGTGTCTTCCTCCTTGACTTTTTCCCCTGCTTTTGCAACATCTGTGAGCTTAGTTTTGGCACCTTTTGGTCCTTTGCACTGCACCTGATAGAAACCCAGGCCATTTTCTTAGAATCACTAACTTTCCCAAATTTTCTTTTTTTCTCATAGAAATTGAATTCCTTTGATGTTGTCTCCATTCCAGCGTGTTTGTAAGTCCTTCTTTTCTGTTTTGGCCTTCAGTGGGGATCAATTTTGGCAAGCTTTGCTGCATGTGCCTGCACTTGCTGGCGTATGGCCTGCCTGCATTTTGATGGCTTTGACTTTGGGAAAGATTTTTTCTTTTTTTTTTTTTTTATTTTTTTAAGTATTCATGCCATGTCCCTCACATCTTGCCCCCTAAGTTGTGTCTTCCTCCTTGACTTTTTCCCCTGCTTTTGCAACATCTGTGAGCTTAGTTTTGGCACCTTTTGGTCCTTTGCACTGCACCTGATATAAACCCAGGCCATTTTCTTAGAGTCACTAAATTTCCCATTTTTTCTTTTTCTCCTCCAATTGCAATTCCTTTGATGGTGTCTCCATTCCAGCGTGTTTGTAAGTCCTTCTTTTCTGTTCTGGCCTTCAGTGGGGATCAATTTTGGCAAGCTTTGCTGCATGTGCCTGCCCTTGGTGGTGTATGGCCTGCCAGCATTTTGATGGCTTTGACTTTGGGAAAGATTTTTTCTTTTTTTTTTTTTATTATTTTAAGTATTCATGCCATGTCCCTCACATCTTGCCCCCTAAGTTGTGTCTTCCTCCTTCACTTTTTCCCCTGCTTTTGCAACATCTGTGAGCTTAGTTTTGGCACCTTTTGGTCCTTTGCACTGCACCTGATATAAACCCAGGCCATTTTCTTAGAGTCACTAAATTTCCCAAATTTTCTGTTTTTCTCCTCCAATTGCAATTCCTTTGATGTTGTCTCCATTCCAGCATGTTTGTAAGTCCTTCTTTTCTGTTTTGGCCTTCAGTGGGGATCAATTTTGGCAAACTTTGCTGCATGTGCCTGCACTTGCTGGCGTATGGCCTGCCTGCATTTTGATGGCTTTGACTTTGGGATAGATTTTTTCTTTTTTTTTCTTTTTTTTGTTTTAAGTATTCATGCCATGTCCCTCATATCTTGCCCCCTAACTTGTGTCTTCCTCCTTGACTTTTTCCCCTGCTTTTGCAACATCTGTGAGCTTAGTTTTGGCACCTTTTGGTCCTTTGCAATGCAGCTGATTTCCTCACAGCCTATTTTTTGAAGAGACTAAAATTCCCGATTTTCTGCTTTTTTCAATTGCATTTCATTTGAACCTATCTCCTTTCCAGAGTGTTTGTAAGCCTTTCTTTTGGGATTCGCAAGATTCCTTTTCCCTTCCCGAAAGGAAATTTCATTTCATTTCGGGAAGGGAAAAGGAATCTTGCGATTTCAATGGGGACCAATAGAGGAATCTTTGGTGCATGTCCCTGCACTTGATGGCAGGCCATGCCTTTTGATGGCTTTGACTTTGGGAAAGATTTTTTTCTTTTTTTGGTTGTTTTCTGAAGTGTTCATGCCATGTCCCTCACATCTTGCCCCCTAAGTTGTGTCTTCCTCCTTGACTTTTTCCCCTGCTTTTGCAACATCTGTGAGCTTAGTTTTGGCACCTTTTGGTCCTTTGCACTGCACCTGATATAAACCCAGGCCATTATCTTAGAATCACTAAATTTCCCAAATTTTCTTTTTTTCTCATAGAAATTGAATTCCTTTCATGTTGTCTCCATTCCAGGGTGTTTGTAGGTCCTTCTTTTCTGTTTTGGCCTTCAGTGGGGATCAATTTTGGCAAGCTTTGCTGCATGTGCCTGCACTTGCTGGCGTATGGCCTGCCTGCATTTTGATGGCTTTGACTTTGGGAAAGATTTTTTCTTTTTTTTTTTTTTTATTATTTTAAGTATTCATGCCATGTCCCTCATATCTTGCCCCCTAAGTTGTGTCTTCCTCCTTGACTTTTTCCCCTGCTTTTGCAACATCTGTGAGCTTAGTTTTGGCACCTTTTGGTCCTTTGCAATGCACGTGATAGAAACCCACGCCATTTTTTTAGAGTCAGTAATTTCCCAAATTTTCTTTTTTTCTCCTCCAATTGCAATTCCTTTGATGGTGTCTCCATTCCAGCGTGTTTGTAAGTCCTTCTTTTCTGTTTTGGCCTTCAGTGGGGATCAATTTTGGCAAGCTTTGCTGCATGTGCCTGCCCCTGGTGGTGTATGGCCTGCCTGCATTTTGATGGCTTTGACTTTGGGAAAGATTTTTTCTTTTTTTTTTTTTTTATTATTTTAAGTGTTCATGCCATGTCCCTCACATCTTGCCCCGTAAGTTGTGTCTTCCTCCTTGACTTTTTCCCCTGCTTTTGCAACATCTGTGAGCTTAGTTTTGGCACCTTTTGGTCCTTTGCAATGCAGCTGATTTCCTCACAGCCTATTTTTTGAAGAGACTAAAATTCCCGATTTTCTGCTTTTTTCAATTGCATTTCATTTGAACCTATCTCCTTTCCAGAGTGTTTGTAAGCCTTTCTTTTGGGATTCGCAAGATTCCTTTTCCCTTCCCGAAAGGAAATTTCATTTCATTTCGGGAAGGGAAAAGGAATCTTGCGATTTCAATGGGGACCAATAGAGGAATCTTTGGTGCATGTCCCTGCACTTGATGGCAGGCCATGCCTTTTGATGGCTTTGACTTTGGGAAAGATTTTTTTCTTTTTTTGGTTGTTTTCTGAAGTGTTCATGCCATGTCCCTCACATCTTGCCCCCTAAGTTGTGTCTTCCTCCTTGACTTTTTCCCCTGCTTTTGCAACATCTGTGAGCTTAGTTTTGGCACCTTTTGGCCCTTTGCACTGCACCTGATATAAACCCAGGCAATTTTCTTAGAATCACTAAATTTCCCAAATTTTCTTTTTTTCTCATAGAAATTGAATTCCTTTGACGTTGTCTCCATTCCAGCGTGTTTGTAAGTCCTTCTTTTCTGTTTTGGCCTTCAGTGGGGATCAATTTTGGCAAGCTTTGCTGCATGTGCCTGCACTTGCTGGCGTATGGCCTGCCTGCATTTTGATGGCTTTGACTTTGGGAAAGATTTTTTTTTTTTTTTTTTTTTATTATTTTAAGTATTCATGCCATGTCCCTCACATCTTGCCCCCTAAGTTGTGTCTTCCTCCTTGACTTTTTCCCCTGCTTTTGCAACATCTGTGAGCTTAGTTTTGGCACCTTTTGGTCCTTTGCACTGCACCGGCTAAAACCCCAGGCCACTTTCTAAGAGTCATTAAATTTCCCAAATTTTCTTTTTTTCTTCTCCAATTGCAATTCCTTTGATGTTTTCTCCATTCCAGCGTGTTTGTAAGTCCTTCTTTTCTGTTTTGGCCTTCAGTGGGGATCAATTTTGGCAAACTTTGCTGCATGTGCCTGCCCTTGCTGGCGTATGGCCTGCCTGCATTTTGATTGCTTTGACTTTGGGAAAGATTTTTTCTTTTTTTTTTTTTTGTTTTAAGTATTCATGCCATGTCCCTCATATCTTGCCCCCTAAGTTGTGTCTTCCTCCTTGACTTTTTCCCCTGCTTTTGCAACATCTGTGAGCTTAGTTTTGGCACCTTTTGGTCCTTTGCACTGAACCTGATAGAAACCCAGGCCACTTTCTTAGAATCACTAACTTTCCCAAATTTTCTTTTTTTCTCATAAAAATTGAATTCCTTTCATGTTGTCTCCATTCCAGCGTGTTTCTAAGTCCTTCGTTTCTGTTTTGGCCTTCAGTGGGGATCAATTTTGGCAAGCTTTGCTGCATGTGCCTGCACTTGCTGGCGTATGGCCTGCCTGCATTTTGATGGCTTTGACTTTGGGAAAGATTTTTTTCTTTTTTTTTTTTTTTATTTTTTTAAGTATTCATGCCATGTCCCTCACATCTTGCCCCCTAAGTTGTGTCTTCCTCCTTGACTTTTTCCCCTGCTTTTGCAACATCTGTGAGCTTAGTTTTGGCACCTTTTGGTCCTTTGCACTGCACCTGATATAAACCCAGGCCATTTTCTTAGAGTCACTAAATTTCCCAAATTTTCTTTTTTTCTCCTCCAATTGCAATTCCTTTGATGTTGTCTCCATTCCAGCATGTTTGTAAGTCCTTCTTTTCTGTTTTGGCCTTCAGTGGGGATCAATTTTGGCAAACTTTGCTGCATGTGCCTGCACTTGCTGGCGTATGGCCTGCCTGCATTTTGATGGCTTTGACTTTGGGATAGATTTTTTCTTTTTTTTTCTTTTTTTTGTTTTAAGTATTCATGCCATGTCCCTCATATCTTGCCCCCTAAGTTGTGTCTTCCTCCTTGACTTTTTCCCCTGCTTTTGCAACATCTGTGAGCTTAGTTTTGGCACCTTTTGGTCCTTTGCAATGCAGCTGATTTCCTCACAGCCTATTTTTTGAAGAGACTAAAATTCCCGATTTTCTGCTTTTTTCAATTGCATTTCATTTGAACCTATCTCCTTTCCAGAGTGTTTGTAAGCCTTTCTTTTGGGATTCGCAAGATTCCTTTTCCCTTCCCGAAAGGAAATTTCATTTCCTTTCGGGAAGGGAAAAGGAATCTTGCGATTTCAATGGGGACCAATAGAGGAATCTTTGGTGCATGTCCCTGCACTTGATGGCAGGCCATGCCTTTTGATGGCTTTGACTTTGGGAAAGATTTTTTTCTTTTTTTGGTTGTTTTCTGAAGTGTTCATGCCATGTCCCTCACATCTTGCCCCCTAAGTTGTGTCTTCCTCCTTGACTTTTTCCCCTGCTTTTGCAACATCTGTGAGCTTAGTTTTGGCACCTTTTGGTCCTTTGCACTGCACCTGATATAAACCCAGGCCATTTTCTTAGAATCACTAAATTTCCCAAATTTTCTTTTTTTCTCATAGAAATTGAATTCCTTTCATGTTGTCTCCATTCCAGGGTGTTTGTAGGTCCTTCTTTTCTGTTTTGGCCTTCAGTGGGGATCAATTTTGGCAAGCTTTGCTGCATGTGCCTGCACTTGCTGGCGTATGGCCTGCCTGCATTTTGATGGCTTTGACTTTGGGAAAGATTTTTTCTTTTTTTTTTTTTTTATTATTTTAAGTATTCATGCCATGTCCCTCATATCTTGCCCCCTAAGTTGTGTCTTCCTCCTTGACTTTTTCCCCTGCTTTTGCAACATCTGTGAGCTTAGTTTTTGCATCTTTTGGTCCTTTGCACTGCACCTGATATAAACCCCAGGCCACTTTCTAAGAGTCATAAATTTCCCAAATTTTCTTTTTTTCTCCTCCAATTGCAATTCCTTTGATGTTGTCTCCATTCCAGCGTGTTTGTAAGTCCTTCTTTTCTGTTTTGGCCTTCAGTGGGGATCAATTTTGGCAAGCTTTGCTGCATGTGCCTGCACTTGCTGGCCTATGGCCTGCCTGCATTTTGATGGCTTTGACTTTGGGAAAGATTTTTTCTTTTTTTTTTTTTTTTTGTTTTAAGTATTCATGCCATGTCCCTCATATCTTGCCCCCTAAGTTGTGTCTTCCTCCTTGACTTTTTCCCCTGCTTTTGCAACATCTGTGAGCTTAGTTTTGGCACCTTTTGGTCCTTTGCAATGCACGTGATAGAAACCCACGCCATTTTTTTAGAGTCAGTAATTTCCCAAATTTTTTTTTTTCTCCTCCAATTGCAATTCCTTTGATGGTGTCTCCATTCCAGCGTGTTTGTAAGTCCTTCTTTTCTGTTTTGGCCTTCAGTGGGGATCAATTTTGGCAAGCTTTGCTGCATGTGCCTGCCCTTGCTGGCGTATGGCCTGCCTGCATTTTGATGGCTTTGACTTTGGGAAAGATTTTGTCTATTTTTTTTTTATTATTTTAGGTATTCATGCCATGTCCCTCATATCTTGCCCCCTAAGTTTTGTCTTCCTCCTTGACTTTTTCCCCTGCTTTTGCAACATCTGTGAGCTTAGTTTTGGCACCTTTTGGTCCTTTGCAATGCAGCTGATTTCCTCACAGCCTATTTTTTGAAGAGACTAAAATTCCCGATTTTCTGCTTTTTTCAATTGCATTTCATTTGAACCTATCTCCTTTCCAGAGTGTTTGTAAGCCTTTCTTTTGGGATTCGCAAGATTCCTTTTCCCTTCCCGAAAGGAAATTTCATTTCCTTTCGGGAAGGGAAAAGGAATCTTGCGATTTCAATGGGGACCAATAGAGGAATCTTTGGTGCATGTCCCTGCACTTGATGGCAGGCCATGCCTTTTGATGGCTTTGACTTTGGGAAAGATTTTTTTCTTTTTTTGGTTGTTTTCGGAAGTATTCATGCCATGTCCCTCATATCTTGCTCCCTAAGTTGTGTCTTCCTCCTTGACTTTTTCCGCTGCTTTTGCAACATCTGTGAGCTTAGTTTCGGCACCTTTTGGTCCTTTGCACTGCACCTGATATAAACCCAGGCCATTTTCTTAGAATCACTAACTTACCCAAATTTTCTTTTTTTCTCATAGAAATTGAATTCCTTTCATGTTGTCTCCATTCCAGCGTGTTTGTAAGTCCTTCTTTTCTGTTTTGGCCTTCAGTGGGGATCAATTTTGGCAAGCTTTGCTGCATGTGCCTGCACTTGCTGGCGTATGGCCTGCCTGCATTTTGATGGCTTTGACTTTGGGAAAGATTTTTTCTTTTTTTTTTTTTTATTATTTTAAGTATTCATGCCATGTCCCTCACATCTTGCCCCCTAAGTTGTGTCTTCCTCCTTGACTTTTTCCCCTGCTTTTGCAACATCTGTGAGCTTAGTTTTGGCACCTTTTAGTCCTTTGCACTGCACCTGCTAAAACCCCAGGCCACTTTCTAAGAGTCATTAAATTTCCCAAATTTTCTTTTTTTCTCCTCCAATTGCAATTCCTTTGATGGTGTCTCCATTCCAGCGTGTTTGTAGGTCCTTCTTTTCTGTTTTGGCCTTCAGTGGGGATCAATTTTGGCAAGCTTTGCTGCATGTGCCTGCCTTTGGTGGTGTATGGCCTGCCTGCATTTTGATGGCTTTCACTTTGGGAAAGATTTTTTCTTTTTTTTTTTTTTTTTGTTTTAAGTATTCATGCCATGTCCCTCACATCTTGCCCCCTAAGTTGTGTCTTCCTCCTTGACTTTTTCCCCTGCTTTTGCAACATCTGTGAGCTTAGTTTTGGCACCTTTTGGTCCTTTGCAATGCAGCTGATTTCCTCACAGCCTATTTTTTGAAGAGACTAAAATTCCCGATTTTCTGCTTTTTTCAATTGCATTTCATTTGAACCTATCTCCTTTCCAGAGTGTTTGTAAGCCTTTCTTTTGGGATTCGCAAGATTCCTTTTCCCTTCCCGAAAGGAAATTTCATTTCATTTCGGGAAGGGAAAAGGAATCTTGCGATTTCAATGGGGACCAATAGAGGAATCTTTGGTGCATGTCCCTGCACTTGATGGCAGGCCATGGCTTTTGATGGCTTTGACTTTGGGAAAGATTTTTTTCTTTTTTTGGTTGTTTTCTGAAGTGTTCATGCCATGTCCCTCACATCTTGCCCCGTAAGTTGTGTCTTCCTCCTTGTCTTTTTCCCCTGCTTTTGCAACATCTGTGAGCTTAGTTTTGGCACCTTTTGGTCCTTTGCACTGCACCTGATATAAACCCAGGCCATTTTCTTAGAATCACTAAATTTCCCAAATTTTCTTTTTTTCTCATAGAAATTGAATTCCTTTCATGTTGACTCCATTCCAGCGTGTTTGTAGGTCCTTCTTTTCTGTTTTGGCCTTCAGTGGGGATCAATTTTGGCAAACTTTGCTGCATGTGCCTGCCCTTGGTGGCGTATGGCCTGCCTGCATTTTGATCGCTTTGACTTTGGGAAAGATTTTTTCTTTTTTTTTTTTTTTATTATTTTAAGTATTCATGCCATGTCCCTCACATCTTGCCCCCTAAGTTGTGTCTTCCTCCTTGACTTTTTCCCCTGCTTTTGCAACATCTGTGAGCTTAGTTTTGGCACCTTTTGGTCCTTTGCACTGCACCTGATATAAACCCAGGCCATTTTCTTAGAGTCACTAAATTTCCCAAATTTTCATTTTTCTCCTCCAATTGCAAATCCTTTGATGGTGTCTCCATTCCAGCGTGTTTGTAAGTCCTTCTTTTCTGTTTTGGCCTTCAGTGGGGATCAATTTTGGCAAACTTTGCTGCATGTGCCTGCACTTGCTTGCGTATGGCCTGCCTGCATTTTGATGGCTTTGACTTTGGGAAGGTTTTTTTTTTTTTTTTTTTTTTTTTTTTGGTTTAAGTATTCATGCCATGTCCCTCATATCTTGCTCCCTAAGTTGTGTCTTCCTCCTTGACTTTTTCCCCTGCTTTTGCAACATCTGTGAGCTTAGTTTCGGCACCTTTTGGTCCTTTGCACTGCACCTGATATAAACCCCAGGCCACTTTCTAAGAGCCATAAATTTCCCAAATTTTCTTTTTTTCTCCTCCAATTGCAATTCCTTTGATGGTGTCTCCATTCCAGCGTGTTTGTAAGTCCTTCTTTTCTGTTTTGGCCTTCAGTGGGGATCAATTTTGACAAGCTTTGCTGCATGTGCCTGCACTTGCTGGCCTATGGCCTGCCTGCATTTTGATGGCTTTGACTTTGGGAAAGATTTTTTCTTTTTTTTTTTTTTTTGTTTTAAGTATTCATGCCATGTCCTTCATATCTTGCCCCCTAAGTTGTGTCTTCCTCCTTGACTTTTTCCCCTGCTTTTGCAACATCTGTGAGCTTAGTTTTGGCACCTTTTGGCCCTTTGCACTGCACCTGATAGAAACCCACGCCATTTTTTTAGAGTCACTAAATTTCCCAATTTTTCTTTTTCTCCTCCAATTGCAATTCCTTTGATGCTGTCTCCATTCCAGCGTGTTTGTAAGTCCTTCTTTTCTGTTTTGGCCTTCAGTGGGGATCAATTTTGGCAAACTTTGCTGCATGTGCCTGCACTTGCTTGCGTATGGCCTGCCTGCATTTTGATGGCTTTGACTTTGGGAAAGATTTTTTCTTTTTTTTTTTTTATTATTTTAAGTATTCATGCCATGTCCCTCACATCTTGCCCCCTAAGTTGTGTCTTCCTCCTTGACTTTTTCCCCTGCTTTTGCAACATCTGTGAGCTTAGTTTTGGCACCTTTTGGTCCTTTGCACTGCACCTGATATAAACCCAGGCCATTTACTTAGAGTCACTAAATTTCCCAAATTTTCTTTTTTTCTCCTCCAATTGCAATTCCTTTGATGGTGTCTCCATTCCAGCGTGTTTGTAAGTCCTTCTTTTCTGTTTTGGCCTTCAGTGGGGATCAATTTTGGCAAACTTTGCTGCATGTGCCTGCACTTGCTGGCGTATGGCCTGCCTGCATTTTGATGGCTTTGACTTTGGGATAGATTTTTTCTTTTTTTTTCTTTTTTTTGTTTTAAGTATTCATGCCATGTCCCTCATATCTTGCCCCCTAAGTTGTGTCTTCCTCCTTGACTTTTTCCCCTGCTTTTGCAACATCTGTGAGCTTAGTTTTGGCACCTTTTGGTCCTTTGCAATGCAGCTGATTTCCTCACAGCCTATTTTTTGAAGAGACTAAAATTCCCGATTTTCTGCTTTTTTCAATTGCATTTCATTTGAACCTATCTCCTTTCCAGAGTGTTTGTAAGCCTTTCTTTTGGGATTCGCAAGATTCCTTTTCCCTTCCCGAAAGGAAATTTCATTTCCTTTCGGGAAGGGAAAAGGAATCTTGCGATTTCAATGGGGACCAATAGAGGAATCTTTGGTGCATGTCCCTGCACTTGATGGCAGGCCATGCCTTTTGATGGCTTTGAGTTTGGGAAAGATTTTTTTCTTTTTTTGGTTGTTTTCTGAAGTGTTCATGCCATGTCCCTCACATCTTGCCCCCTAAGTTGTGTCTTCCTCCTTGACTTTTTCCCCTGCTTTTGCAACATCTGTGAGCTTAGTTTTGGCACCTTTTGGCCCTTTGCACTGCACCTGATATAAACCCAGGCCATTATCTTAGAATCACTAAATTTCCCAAATTTTCTTTTTTTCTCATAGAAATTGAATTCCTTTCATGTTGTCTCCATTCCAGCGTGTTTGTAAGTCCTTCTTTTCTGTTTTGGCCTTCAGTGGGGATCAATTTTGGCAAGCTTTGCTGCATGTGCCTGCCCTTGGTGGCGTATGGCCTGCCTGCATTTTGATGGCTTTGACTTTGGGAAAGTTTTTTTTCTTTTTTTTTTTTTTTTTTTTTTGTTTTAAGTATTCATGCCATGTCCCTCATATCTTGCTCCCTAAGTTGTCTTCCTCCTTGACTTTTTCCCCTGCTTTTGCAACATCTGTGAGCTTAGTTTTGGCACCTTTTAGTCCTTTGCACTGCACCTGCTAAAACCCCAGGCCACTTTCTAAGAGTCATTAAATTTCCCAAATTTTCTTTTTTTCTTCTCCAATTGCAATTCCTTTGATGTTTTCTCCATTCCAGCGTGTTTGTAAGTCCTTCTTTTCTGTTTTGGCCTTCAGTGGGGATCAATTTTGGCAAACTTTGCTGCATGTGCCTGCCCTTGGAAGCGTATGGCCTGCCTGCATTTTGATGGCTTTGACTTTGGGAAAGATTTTTTCTTTTTTTTTTTTATTATTTTAAGTATTCATGCCATGTCCCTCATATCTTGCCCCCTAAGTTGTGTCTTCCTCCTTGACTTTTTCCCCTGCTTTTGCAACATCTGTGAGCTTAGTTTTGGCACCTTTTGGTCCTTTGCACTGCACCTGATAGAAACCCAGGCCATTTTCTTAGAATCACTAACTTTCCCAAATTTTCTTTTTTTCTCATAGAAATTGAATTCCTTTGATGTTGTCTCCATTCCAGCGTGTTTGTAAGTCCTTCTTTTCTGTTTTGGCCTTCAGTGGGGATCAATTTTGGCAAGCTTTGCTGCATGTGCCTGCACTTGCTGGCGTATGGCCTGCCTGCATTTTGATGGCTTTGACTTTGGGAAAGATTTTTTCTTTTTTTTTTTTTTATTTTTTTAAGTATTCATGCCATGTCCCTCACATCTTGCCCCCTAAGTTGTGTCTTCCTCCTTGACTTTTTCCCCTGCTTTTGCAACATCTGTGAGCTTAGTTTTGGCACCTTTTGGTCCTTTGCACTGCACCTGATATAAACCCAGGCCATTTTCTTAGAGTCACTAAATTTCCCATTTTTTCTTTTTCTCCTCCAATTGCAATTCCTTTGATGGTGTCTCCATTCCAGCGTGTTTGTAAGTCCTTCTTTTCTGTTCTGGCCTTCAGTGGGGATCAATTTTGGCAAGCTTTGCTGCATGTGCCTGCCCTTGGTGGTGTATGGCCTGCCAGCATTTTGATGGCTTTGACTTTGGGAAAGATTTTTTCTTTTTTTTTTTTTATTATTTTAAGTATTCATGCCATGTCCCTCACATCTTGCCCCCTAAGTTGTGTCTTCCTCCTTCACTTTTTCCCCTGCTTTTGCAACATCTGTGAGCTTAGTTTTGGCACCTTTTGGTCCTTTGCACTGCACCTGATATAAACCCAGGCCATTTTCTTAGAGTCACTAAATTTCCCAAATTTTCTGTTTTTCTCCTCCAATTGCAATTCCTTTGATGTTGTCTCCATTCCAGCATGTTTGTAAGTCCTTCTTTTCTGTTTTGGCCTTCAGTGGGGATCAATTTTGGCAAACTTTGCTGCATGTGCCTGCACTTGCTGGCGTATGGCCTGCCTGCATTTTGATGGCTTTGACTTTGGGATAGATTTTTTCTTTTTTTTTTCTTTTTTTTGTTTTAAGTATTCATGCCATGTCCCTCATATCTTGCCCCCTAAGTTGTGTCTTCCTCCTTGACTTTTTCCCCTGCTTTTGCAACATCTGTGAGCTTAGTTTTGGCACCTTTTGGTCCTTTGCAATGCAGCTGATTTCCTCACAGCCTATTTTTTGAAGAGACTAAAATTCCCGATTTTCTGCTTTTTTCAATTGCATTTCATTTGAACCTATCTCCTTTCCAGAGTGTTTGTAAGCCTTTCTTTTGGGATTCGCAAGATTCCTTTTCCCTTCCCAAAAGGAAATTTCATTTCATTTCGGGAAGGGAAAAGGAATCTTGCGATTTCAATGGGGACCAATAGAGGAATCTTTGGTGCATGTCCCTGCACTTGATGGCAGGCCATGCCTTTTGATGGCTTTGACTTTGGGAAAGATTTTTTTCTTTTTTTGGTTGTTTTCTGAAGTGTTCATGCCATGTCCCTCACATCTTGCCCCCTAAGTTGTGTCTTCCTCCTTGACTTTTTCCCCTGCTTTTGCAACATCTGTGAGCTTAGTTTTGGCACCTTTTGGTCCTTTGCACTGCACCTGATATAAACCCAGGCCATTATCTTAGAATCACTAAATTTCCCAAATTTTCTTTTTTTCTCATAGAAATTGAATTCCTTTCATGTTGTCTCCATTCCAGGGTGTTTGTAGGTCCTTCTTTTCTGTTTTGGCCTTCAGTGGGGATCAATTTTGGCAAGCTTTGCTGCATGTGCCTGCACTTGCTGGCGTATGGCCTGCCTGCATTTTGATGGCTTTGACTTTGGGAAAGATTTTTTCTTTTTTTTTTTTTTTTATTATTTTAAGTATTCATGCCATGTCCCTCATATCTTGCCCCCTAAGTTGTGTCTTCCTCCTTGACTTTTTCCCCTGCTTTTGCAACATCTGTGAGCTTAGTTTTGGCACCTTTTGGTCCTTTGCAATGCACGTGATAGAAACCCACGCCATTTTTTTAGAGTCAGTAATTTCCCAAATTTTCTTTTTTTCTCCTCCAATTGCAATTCCTTTGATGGTGTCTCCATTCCAGCGTGTTTGTAAGTCCTTCTTTTCTGTTTTGGCCTTCAGTGGGGATCAATTTTGGCAAGCTTTGCTGCATGTGCCTGCCCCTGGTGGTGTATTGCCTGCCTGCATTTTGATGGCTTTGACTTTGGGAAAGATTTTTTCTTTTTTTTTTTTTTTATTATTTTAAGTGTTCATGCCATGTCCCTCACATCTTGCCCCCTAAGTTGTGTCTTCCTCCTTGACTTTTTCCCCTGCTTTTGCAACATCTGTGAGCTTAGTTTTGGCACCTTTTGGTCCTTTGCAATGCAGCTGATTTCCTCACAGCCTATTTTTTGAAGAGACTAAAATTCCCGATTTTCTGCTTTTTTCAATTGCATTTCATTTGAACCTATCTCCTTTCCAGAGTGTTTGTAAGCCTTTCTTTTGGGATTCGCAAGATTCCTTTTCCCTTCCCGAAAGGAAATTTCATTTCATTTCGGGAAGGGAAAAGGAATCTTGCGATTTCAATGGGGACCAATAGAGGAATCTTTGGTGCATGTCCCTGCACTTGATGGCAGGCCATGCCTTTTGATGGCTTTGACTTTGGGAAAGATTTTTTTCTTTTTTTGGTTGTTTTCTGAAGTGTTCATGCCATGTCCCTCACATCTTGCCCCCTAAGTTGTGTCTTCCTCCTTGACTTTTTCCCCTGCTTTTGCAACATCTGTGAGCTTAGTTTTGGCACCTTTTGGCCCTTTGCACTGCACCTGATATAAACCCAGGCAATTTTCTTAGAATCACTAAATTTCCCAAATTTTCTTTTTTTCTCATAGAAATTGAATTCCTTTGACGTTGTCTCCATTCCAGCGTGTTTGTAAGTCCTTCTTTTCTGTTTTGGCCTTCAGTGGGGATCAATTTTGGCAAGCTTTGCTGCATGTGCCTGCACTTGCTGGCGTATGGCCTGCCTGCATTTTGATGGCTTTGACTTTGGGAAAGATTTTTTTTTTTTTTTTTTTTTATTATTTTAAGTATTCATGCCATGTCCCTCATATCTTGCTCCCTAAGTTGTCTTCCTCCTTGACTTTTTCCCCCTGCTTTTGCAACATCTGTGAGCTTAGTTTTGGCACCTTTTGGTCCTTTGCACTGCACCTGCTAAAACCCCAGGCCACTTTCTAAGAGTCATTAAATTTCCCAAATTTTCTTTTTTTCTTCTCCAATTGCAATTCCTTTGATGTTTTCTCCATTCCAGCGTGTTTGTAAGTCCTTCTTTTCTGTTTTGGCCTTCAGTGGGGATCAATTTTGGCAAACTTTGCTGCATGTGCCTGCACTTGCTGGCGTATGGCCTGCCTGCATTTTGATGGCTTTGACTTTGGGATAGATTTTTTCTTTTTTTTTTCTTTTTTTTGTTTTAAGTATTCATGCCATGTCCCTCATATCTTGCCCCCCTAAGTTGTGTCTTCCTCCTTGACTTTTTCCCCTGCTTTTGCAACATCTGTGAGCTTAGTTTTGGCACCTTTTGGTCCTTTGCAATGCAGCTGATTTCCTCACAGCCTATTTTTTGAAGAGACTAAAATTCCCGATTTTCTGCTTTTTTCAATTGCATTTCATTTGAACCTATCTCCTTTCCAGAGTGTTTGTAAGCCTTTCTTTTGGGATTCGCAAGATTACTTTTCCCTTCCCGAAAGGAAATTTCATTTCCTTTCGGGAAGGGAAAAGGAATCTTGCGATTTCAATGGGGACCAATAGAGGAATCTTTGGTGCATGTCCCTGCACTTGATGGCAGGCCATGCCTTTTGATGGCTTTGACTTTGGGAAAGATTTTTTTTCTTTTTTTGGTTGTTTTCTGAAGTGTTCATGCCATGTCCCTCCCATCTTGCCCCCTAAGTTGTGTCTTCCTCCTTGACTTTTTCCCCTGCTTTTGCAACATCTGTGAGCTTAGTTTTGGCACCTTTTGGTCCTTTGCACTGCACCTGATATAAACCCAGGCCATTTTCTTAGAATCACTAAATTTCCCCAAATTTTCTTTTTTTCTCATAGAAATTGAATTCCTTTCATGTTGTCCTCCATTCCAGGGTGTTTGTAGGTCCTTCTTTTCTGTTTTGGCCTTCAGTGGGGATCAATTTTGGCAAGCTTTGCTGCATGTGCCTGCACTTGCTGGCGTATGGCCTGCCTGCATTTTGATGGCTTTGACTTTGGGAAAGATTTTTTCTTTTTTTTTTTTTTTATTATTTTAAGTATTCATGCCATGTCCCTCATATCTTGCCCCCTAAGTTGTGTCTTCCTCCTTGACTTTTTCCCCTGCTTTTGCAACATCTGTGAGCTTAGTTTTTGCATCTTTTGGTCCTTTGCACTGCACCTGATATAAACCCCAGGCCACTTTCTAAGAGTCATAAATTTCCCAAATTTTCTTTTTTTCTCCTCCAATTGCAATTCCTTTGATGTTGTCTCCATTCCAGCGTGTTTGTAAGTCCTTCTTTTCTGTTTTGGCCTTCAGTGGGGATCAATTTTGGCAAGCTTTGCTGCATGTGCCTGCCCTTGCTGGCGTATGGCCTGCCTGCATTTTGATGGCTTTGACTTTGGGAAAGATTTTGTCTATTTTTTTTTTTATTATTTTAGGTATTCATGCCATGTCCCTCATATCTTGCCCCCTAAGTTGTGTCTTCCTCCTTGACTTTTTCCCCTGCTTTTGCAACATCTGTGAGCTTAGTTTTGGCACCTTTTGGTCCTTTGCAATGCAGCTGATTTCCTCACAGCCTATTTTTTGAAGAGACTAAAATTCCCGATTTTCTGCTTTTTTCAATTGCATTTCATTTGAACCTATCTCCTTTCCAGAGTGTTTGTAAGCCTTTCTTTTGGGATTCGCAAGATTCCTTTTCCCTTCCCGAAAGGAAATTTCATTTCCTTTCGGGAAGGGAAAAGGAATCTTGCGATTTCAATGGGGACCAATTGAGGAATCTTTGGTGCATGTCCCTGCACTTGATGGCAGGCCATGCCTTTTGATGGCTTTGACTTTGGGAAAGATTTTTTTCTTTTTTTGGTTGTTTTCTGAAGTGTTCATGCCATGTCCCTCACATCTTGCCCCCTAAGTTGTGTCTTCCTCCTTGACTTTTTCCCCTGCTTTTGCAACATCTGTGAGCTTAGTTTTGGCACCTTTTGGCCCTTTGCACTGCACCTGATATAAACCCAGGCCATTATCTTAGAATCACTAAATTTCCCAAATTTTCTTTTTTTCTCATAGAAATTGAATTCCTTTCACGTTGTCTCCATTCCAGCGTGTTTGTAAGTCCTTCTTTTCTGTTTTGGCCTTCAGTGGGGATCAATTTTGGCAAGCTTTGCTGCATGTGCCTGCCCTTGGTGGCGTATGGCCTGCCTGCATTTTGATGGCTTTGACTTTGGGAAAGTTTTTTTTCTTTTTTTTTTTTTTTTTTTTTTGTTTTAAGTATTCATGCCATGTCCCTCATATCTTGCTCCCTAAGTTGTCTTCCTCCTTGACTTTTTCCCCTGCTTTTGCAACATCTGTGAGCTTAGTTTTGGCACCTTTTAGTCCTTTGCACTGCACCTGCTAAAACCCCAGGCCACTTTCTAAGAGTCATTAAATTTCCCAAATTTTCTTTTTTTCTTCTCCAATTGCAATTCCTTTGATGTTTTCTCCATTCCAGCGTGTTTGTAAGTCCTTCTTTTCTGTTTTGGCCTTCAGTGGGGATCAATTTTGGCAAACTTTGCTGCATGTGCCTGCCCTTGGAAGCGTATGGCCTGCCTGCATTTTGATGGCTTTGACTTTGGGAAAGATTTTTTCTTTTTTTTTTTTATTATTTTAAGTATTCATGCCATGTCCCTCATATCTTGCCCCCTAAGTTGTGTCTTCCTCCTTGACTTTTTCCCCTGCTTTTGCAACATCTGTGAGCTTAGTTTTGGCACCTTTTGGTCCTTTGCACTGCACCTGATAGAAACCCAGGCCATTTTCTTAGAATCACTAACTTTCCCAAATTTTCTTTTTTTCTCATAGAAATTGAATTCCTTTGATGTTGTCTCCATTCCAGCGTGTTTGTAAGTCCTTCTTTTCTGTTTTGGCCTTCAGTGGGGATCAATTTTGGCAAGCTTTGCTGCATGTGCCTGCCCTTGCTGGCGTATGGCCTGCCTGCATTTTGATGGCTTTGACTTTGGGAAAGATTTTGTCTATTTTTTTTTTATTATTTTAGGTATTCATGCCATGTCCCTCATATCTTGCCCCCTAAGTTGTGTCTTCCTCCTTGACTTTTTCCCCTGCTTTTGCAACATCTGTGAGCTTAGTTTTGGCACCTTTTGGTCCTTTGCAATGCAGCTGATTTCCTCACAGCCTATTTTTTGAAGAGACTAAAATTCCCGATTTTCTGCTTTTTTCAATTGCATTTCATTTGAACCTATCTCCTTTCCAGAGTGTTTGTAAGCCTTTCTTTTGGGATTCGCAAGATTCCTTTTCCCTTCCCGAAAGGAAATTTCATTTCCTTTCGGGAAGGGAAAAGGAATCTTGCGATTTCAATGGGGACCAATAGAGGAATCTTTGGTGCATGTCCCTGCACTTGATGGCAGGCCATGCCTTTTGATGGCTTTGACTTTGGGAAAGATTTTTTTCTTTTTTTGGTTGTTTTCGGAAGTATTCATGCCATGTCCCTCATATCTTGCTCCCTAAGTTGTGTCTTCCTCCTTGACTTTTTCCGCTGCTTTTGCAACATCTGTGAGCTTAGTTTCGGCACCTTTTGGTCCTTTGCACTGCACCTGATATAAACCCAGGCCATTTTCTTAGAATCACTAACTTACCCAAATTTTCTTTTTTTCTCATAGAAATTGAATTCCTTTCATGTTGTCTCCATTCCAGCGTGTTTGTAAGTCCTTCTTTTCTGTTTTGGCCTTCAGTGGGGATCAATTTTGGCAAGCTTTGCTGCATGTGCCTGCACTTGCTGGCGTATGGCCTGCCTGCATTTTGATGGCTTTGACTTTGGGAAAGATTTTTTCTTTTTTTTTTTTTTATTATTTTAAGTATTCATGCCATGTCCCTCACATCTTGCCCCCTAAGTTGTGTCTTCCTCCTTGACTTTTTCCCCTGCTTTTGCAACATCTGTGAGCTTAGTTTTGGCATCTTTTGGTCCTTTGCACTGCACCTGCTAAAAACCCCAGGCCACTTTCTAAGAGTCATTAAATTTCCCAAATTTTCTTTTTTTCTCCTCCAATTGCAATTCCTTTGATGGTGTCTCCATTCCAGCGTGTTTGTAGGTCCTTCTTTTCTGTTTTGGCCTTCAGTGGGGATCAATTTTGGCAAGCTTTGCTGCATGTGCCTGCCTTTGGTGGTGTATGGGCCTGCCTGCATTTTGATGGCTTTCACTTTGGGAAAGATTTTTTCTTTTTTTTTTTTTTTTTTGTTTTAAGTATTCATGCCATGTCCCTCACATCTTGCCCCCTAAGTTGTGTCTTCCTCCTTGACTTTTTCCCCTGCTTTTGCAACATCTGTGAGCTTAGTTTTGGCACCTTTTGGTCCTTTGCAATGCAGCTGATTTCCTCACAGCCTATTTTTTGAAGAGACTAAAATTCCCGATTTTCTGCTTTTTTCAATTGCATTTCATTTGAACCTATCTCCTTTCCAGAGTGTTTGTAAGCCTTTCTTTTGGGATTCGCAAGATTCCTTTTCCCTTCCCGAAAGGAAATTTCATTTCATTTCGGGAAGGGAAAAGGAATCTTGCGATTTCAATGGGGACCAATAGAGGAATCTTTGGTGCATGTCCCTGCACTTGATGGCAGGCCATGGCTTTTGATGGCTTTGACTTTGGGAAAGATTTTTTTCTTTTTTTGGTTGTTTTCTGAAGTGTTCATGCCATGTCCCTCACATCTTGCCCCGTAAGTTGTGTCTTCCTCCTTGTCTTTTTCCCCTGCTTTTGCAACATCTGTGAGCTTAGTTTTGGCACCTTTTGGTCCTTTGCACTGCACCTGATATAAACCCAGGCCATTTTTCTTAGAATCACTAAATTTCCCAAATTTTCTTTTTTTCTCATAGAAATTGAATTCCTTTCATGTTGACTCCATTCCAGCGTGTTTGTAGGTCCTTCTTTTCTGTTTTGGCCTTCAGTGGGGATCAATTTTGGCAAACTTTGCTGCATGTGCCTGCCCTTGGTGGCGTATGGCCTGCCTGCATTTTGATCGCTTTGACTTTGGGAAAGATTTTTTCTTTTTTTTTTTTTTTATTATTTTAAGTATTCATGCCATGTCCCTCACATCTTGCCCCCTAAGTTGTGTCTTCCTCCTTGACTTTTTCCCCTGCTTTTGCAACATCTGTGAGCTTAGTTTTGGCACCTTTTGGTCCTTTGCACTGCACCTGATATAAACCCAGGCCATTTTCTTAGAGTCACTAAATTTCCCAAATTTTCTTTTTTTCTCCTCCAATTGCAAATCCTTTGATGGTGTCTCCATTCCAGCGTGTTTGTAAGTCCTTCTTTTCTGTTTTGGCCTTCAGTGGGGATCAATTTTGGCAAACTTTGCTGCATGTGCCTGCACTTGCTTGCGTATGGCCTGCCTGCATTTTGATGGCTTTGACTTTGGGAAGGTTTTTTTTTTTTTTTTTTTTTTTTTTTTTTGGTTTAAGTATTCATGCCATGTCCCTCATATCTTGCTCCCTAAGTTGTGTCTTCCTCCTTGACTTTTTCCCCTGCTTTTGCAACATCTGTGAGCTTAGTTTCGGCACCTTTTGGTCCTTTGCACTGCACCTGATATAAACCCCAGGCCACTTTCTAAGAGCCATAAATTTCCCAAATTTTCTTTTTTTCTCCTCCAATTGCAATTCCTTTGATGGTGTCTCCATTCCAGCGTGTTTGTAAGTCCTTCTTTTCTGTTTTGGCCTTCAGTGGGGATCAATTTTGACAAGCTTTGCTGCATGTGCCTGCACTTGCTGGCCTATGGCCTGCCTGCATTTTGATGGCTTTGACTTTGGGAAAGATTTTTTCTTTTTTTTTTTTTTTTGTTTTAAGTATTCATGCCATGTCCTTTATATCTTGCCCCCTAAGTTGTGTCTTCCTCCTTGACTTTTTCCCCTGCTTTTGCAACATCTGTGAGCTTAGTTTTGGCACCTTTTGGCCCTTTGCACTGCACCTGATAGAAACCCACGCCATTTTTTTAGAGTCACTAAATTTCCCAATTTTTCTTTTTCTCCTCCAATTGCAATTCCTTTGATGCTGTCTCCATTCCAGCGTGTTTGTAAGTCCTTCTTTTCTGTTTTGGCCTTCAGTGGGGATCAATTTTGGCAAACTTTGCTGCATGTGCCTGCACTTGCTTGCGTATGGCCTGCCTGCATTTTGATGGCTTTGACTTTGGGAAAGATTTTTTCTTTTTTTTTTTTTATTATTTTAAGTATTCATGCCATGTCCCTCACATCTTGCCCCCTAAGTTGTGTCTTCCTCCTTGACTTTTTCCCCTGCTTTTGCAACATCTGTGAGCTTAGTTTTGGCACCTTTTGGTCCTTTGCACTGCACCTGATATAAACCCAGGCCATTTTCTTAGAGTCACTAAATTTCCCAAATTTTCTTTTTTTCTCCTCCAATTGCAATTCCTTTGATGGTGTCTCCATTCCAGCGTGTTTGTAAGTCCTTCTTTTCTGTTTTGGCCTTCAGTGGGGATCAGTTTTGGCAAACTTTGCTGCATGTGCCTGCACTTGCTGGCGTATGGCCTGCCTGCATTTTGATGGCTTTGACTTTGGGATAGATTTTTTCTTTTTTTTTCTTTTTTTTGTTTTAAGTATTCATGCCATGTCCCTCATATCTTGCCCCCTAAGTTGTGTCTTCCTCCTTGACTTTTTCCCCTGCTTTTGCAACATCTGTGAGCTTAGTTTTGGCACCTTTTGGTCCTTTGCAATGCAGCTGATTTCCTCACAGCCTTTTTTTTGAAGAGACTAAAATTCCCGATTTTCTGCTTTTTTCAATTGCATTTCATTTGAACCTATCTCCTTTCCAGAGTGTTTGTAAGCCTTTCTTTTGGGATTCGCAAGATTCCTTTTCCCTTCCCGAAAGGAAATTTCATTTCCTTTCGGGAAGGGAAAAGGAATCTTGCGATTTCAATGGGGACCAATAGAGGAATCTTTGGTGCATGTCCCTGCACTTGATGGCAGGCCATGCCTTTTGATGGCTTTGACTTTGGGAAAGATTTTTTTCTTTTTTTGGTTGTTTTCTGAAGTGTTCATGCCATGTCCCTCACATCTTGCCCCCTAAGTTGTGTCTTCCTCCTTCACTTTTTCCCCTGCTTTTGCAACATCTGTGAGCTTAGTTTTGGCACCTTTTGGCCCTTTGCACTGCACCTGATATAAACCCAGGCCATTTTCTTAGAATCACTAAATTTCCCAAATTTTCTTTTTTTCTCATAGAAATTGAATTCCTTTCATGTTGTCTCCATTCCAGCGTGTTTGTAAGTCCTTCTTTTCTGTTTTGGCCTTCAGTGGGGATCAATTTTGGCAAGCTTTGCTGCATGTGCCTGCCCTTGGTGGCGTATGGCCTGCCTGCATTTTGATGGCTTTGACTTTGGGAAAGTTTTTTTTCTTTTTTTTTTTTTTTTTTTTTTTTTGTTTTAAGTATTCATGCCATGTCCCTCATATCTTGCCCCCTAAGTTGTGTCTTCCTCCTTGACTTTTTCCCCTGCTTTAGCAACATCTGTGAGCTTAGTTTTGGCACCTTTTGGTCCTTTGCACTGCACCTGCTAAAACCCCAGGCCACTTTCTAAGAGTCATTAAATTTCCAAAAATTTCATTTTTTTCTCCTCCAATTGCAATTCCTTTGATGTTGACTCCATTCCAGCGTGTTTGCAGGTCCTTCTTTTCTGTTTTGGCCTTCAGTGGGGATCAATTTTGGCAAGCTTTGCTGCATGTGCCTGCACTTGCTGGCGTATGGCCTGCCTGCATTTTGATGGCTTTGACTTTGGGAAAGATTTTTTTTTTTTTTTTTTTTTATTATTTTAAGTATTCATGCCATGTCCCTCACATCTTGCCCCCTAAGTTGTGTCTTCCTCCTTGACTTTTTCCCCTGCTTTTGCAACATCTGTGAGCTTAGTTTTGGCATCTTTTGGTCCTTTGCACTGCACCTGCTAAAACCCCAGGCCACTTTCTAAGAGTCATTAAATTTCCCAAATTTTCTTTTTTTCTCCTCCAATTGCAATTCCTTTGATGGTGTCTCCATTCCAGCGTGTTTGTAAGTCCTTCTTTTCTGTTTTGGCCTTCAGTGGGGATCAATTTTGGCAAGCTTTGCTGCATGTGCCTGCCTTTGGTGGTGTATGGCCTGCCTGCATTTTGATGGCTTTCACTTTGGGAAAGATTTTTTCTTTTTTTTTTTTTTTTTGTTTTAAGTATTCATGCCATGTCCCTCACATCTTGCCCCCTAAGTTGTGTCTTCCTCCTTGACTTTTTCCCCTGCTTTTGCAACATCTGTGAGCTTAGTTTTGGCACCTTTTGGTCCTCTGCAATGCAGCTGATTTCCTCATAGCCTATTTTTTGAAGAGACTAAAATTCCCGATTTTCTGCTTTTTTCAATTGCATTTCATTTGAACCTATCTCCTTTCCAGAGTGTTTGTAAGCCTTTCTTTTGGGATTCGCAAGATTCCTTTTCCCTTCCCGAAAGGAAATTTCATTTCATTTCGGGAAGGGAAAAGGAATCTTGCGATTTCAATGGGGACCAATAGAGGAATCTTTGGTGCATGTCCCTGCACTTGATGGCAGGCCATGCCTTTTGATGGCTTTGACTTTGGGAAAGATTTTTTTCTTTTTTTGGTTGTTTTCTGAAGTGTTCATGCCATGTCCCTCACATCTTGCCCCCTAAGTTGTGTCTTCCTCCTTCACTTTTTCCCCTGCTTTTGCAACATCTGTGAGCTTAGTTTTGGCACCTTTTGGCCCTTTGCACTGCACCTGATATAAACCCAGGCCATTTTCTTAGAATCACTAAATTTCCCAAATTTTCTTTTTTTCTCATAGAAATTGAATTCCTTTCATGTTGTCTCCATTCCAGCGTGTTTGTAAGTCCTTCTTTTCTGTTTTGGCCTTCAGTGGGGATCAATTTTGGCAAGCTTTGCTGCATGTGCCTGCCCTTGGTGGCGTATGGCCTGCCTGCATTTTGATGGCTTTGACTTTGGGAAAGTTTTTTTTCTTTTTTTTTTTTTTTTTTTTTTTTTGTTTTAAGTATTCATGCCATGTCCCTCATATCTTGCCCCCTAAGTTGTGTCTTCCTCCTTGACTTTTTCCCCTGCTTTAGCAACATCTGTGAGCTTAGTTTTGGCACATTTTGGTCCTTTGCAATGCACGTGATAGAAACCCACGCCATTTTTTTAGAGTCAGTAATTTCCCAAATTTTCTTTTTTTCTCCTCCAATTGCAATTCCTTTGATGTTGTCTCCATTCCATCGTGTTTGTAAGTCCTTCTTTTCTGTTTTGGCCTTCAGTGGGGATCAGTTTTGGCAAGCTTTGCTGCATGTGCCTGCCCTTGGTGGCGTTTGGCCTGCCTGCATTTTGATGGCTTTGACTTTGGGAAAGATTTTTTCTTTTTTTTTTTTATTATTTTAGGTATTCATGCCATGTCCCTCATATCTTGCCCCCTAAGTTGTGTCTTCCTCCTTGACTTTTTCCCCTGCTTTTGCAACATCTGTGAGCTTAGTTTTGGCACCTTTTGGTCCTTTGCAATGCAGCTGATTTCCTCACAGCCTATTTTTTGAAGAGACTAAAATTCCCGATTTTCTGCTTTTTTCAATTGCATTTCATTTGAACCTATCTCCTTTCCAGACTGTTTTTAAGCCTTTCTTTTGGGATTCGCAAGATTCCTTTTCCCTTCCCGAAAGGAAATTTCATTTCCTTTCGGGAAGGGAAAAGGAATCTTGCGATTTCAATGGGGACCAATAGAGGAATCTTTGGTGCATGTCCCTGCACTTGATGGCAGGCCATGCCTTTTGATGGCTTTGACTTTGGGAAAAATTTTTTTCTTTTTTTGGTTGTTTTCTGAAGTGTTCATGCCATGTCCCTCACATCTTGCCCCCTAAGTTGTGTCTTCCTCCTTGTCTTTTTCCCCTGCTTTTGCAACATCTGTGAGCTTAGTTTTGGCACCTTTTGGTCCTTTGCACTGCACCTGATATAAACCCAGGCCATTTTCTTAGAATCACTAACTTACCCAAATTTTCTTTTTTTCTCATAGAAATTGAATTCCTTTCATGTTGTCTCCATTCCAGCGTGTTTGTAAGTCCTTCTTTTCTGTTTTGGCCTTCAGTGGGGATCAATTTTGGCAAGCTTTGCTGCATGTGCCTGCACTTGCTGGCGTATGGCCTGCCTGCATTTTGATGGCTTTGACTTTGGGAAAGATTTTTTTTTTTTTTTTTTTTTATTATTTTAAGTATTCATGCCATGTCCCTCACATCTTGCCCCCTAAGTTGTGTCTTCCTCCTTGACTTTTTCCCCTGCTTTTGCAACATCTGTGAGCTTAGTTTTGGCATCTTTTGGTCCTTTGCACTGCACCTGCTAAAACCCCAGGCCACTTTCTAAGAGTCATTAAATTTCCCAAATTTTCTTTTTTTCTCCTCCAATTGCAATTCCTTTGATGGTGTCTCCATTCCAGCGTGTTTGTAAGTCCTTCTTTTCTGTTTTGGCCTTCAGTGGGGATCAATTTTGGCAAGCTTTGCTGCATGTGCCTGCCTTTGGTGGTGTATGGCCTGCCTGCATTTTGATGGCTTTCACTTTGGGAAAGATTTTTTCTTTTTTTTTTTTTTTTTGTTTTAAGTATTCATGCCATGTCCCTCACATCTTGCCCCCTAAGTTGTGTCTTCCTCCTTGACTTTTTCCCCTGCTTTTGCAACATCTGTGAGCTTAGTTTTGGCACCTTTTGGTCCTCTGCAATGCAGCTGATTTCCTCATAGCCTATTTTTTGAAGAGACTAAAATTCCCGATTTTCTGCTTTTTTCAATTGCATTTCATTTGAACCTATCTCCTTTCCAGAGTGTTTGTAAGCCTTTCTTTTGGGATTCGCAAGATTCCTTTTCCCTTCCCGAAAGGAAATTTCATTTCATTTCGGGAAGGGAAAAGGAATCTTGCGATTTCAATGGGGACCAATAGAGGAATCTTTGGTGCATGTCCCTGCACTTGATGGCAGGCCATGCCTTTTGATGGCTTTGACTTTGGGAAAGATTTTTTTCTTTTTTTGGTTGTTTTCTGAAGTGTTCATGCCATGTCCCTCACATCTTGCCCCCTAAGTTGTGTCTTCCTCCTTCACTTTTTCCCCTGCTTTTGCAACATCTGTGAGCTTAGTTTTGGCACCTTTTGGCCCTTTGCACTGCACCTGATATAAACCCAGGCCATTTTCTTAGAATCACTAAATTTCCCAAATTTTCTTTTTTTCTCATAGAAATTGAATTCCTTTCATGTTGTCTCCATTCCAGCGTGTTTGTAAGTCCTTCTTTTCTGTTTTGGCCTTCAGTGGGGATCAATTTTGGCAAGCTTTGCTGCATGTGCCTGCCCTTGGTGGCGTATGGCCTGCCTGCATTTTGATGGCTTTGACTTTGGGAAAGTTTTTTTTCTTTTTTTTTTTTTTTTTTTTTTTTTGTTTTAAGTATTCATGCCATGTCCCTCATATCTTGCCCCCTAAGTTGTGTCTTCCTCCTTGACTTTTTCCCCTGCTTTAGCAACATCTGTGAGCTTAGTTTTGGCACATTTTGGTCCTTTGCAATGCACGTGATAGAAACCCACGCCATTTTTTTAGAGTCAGTAATTTCCCAAATTTTCTTTTTTTCTCCTCCAATTGCAATTCCTTTGATGTTGTCTCCATTCCATCGTGTTTGTAAGTCCTTCTTTTCTGTTTTGGCCTTCAGTGGGGATCAGTTTTGGCAAGCTTTGCTGCATGTGCCTGCCCTTGGTGGCGTTTGGCCTGCCTGCATTTTGATGGCTTTGACTTTGGGAAAGATTTTTTCTTTTTTTTTTTTATTATTTTAGGTATTCATGCCATGTCCCTCATATCTTGCCCCCTAAGTTGTGTCTTCCTCCTTGACTTTTTCCCCTGCTTTTGCAACATCTGTGAGCTTAGTTTTGGCACCTTTTGGTCCTTTGCAATGCAGCTGATTTCCTCACAGCCTATTTTTTGAAGAGACTAAAATTCCCGATTTTCTGCTTTTTTCAATTGCATTTCATTTGAACCTATCTCCTTTCCAGACTGTTTTTAAGCCTTTCTTTTGGGATTCGCAAGATTCCTTTTCCCTTCCCGAAAGGAAATTTCATTTCCTTTCGGGAAGGGAAAAGGAATCTTGCGATTTCAATGGGGACCAATAGAGGAATCTTTGGTGCATGTCCCTGCACTTGATGGCAGGCCATGCCTTTTGATGGCTTTGACTTTGGGAAAAATTTTTTTCTTTTTTTGGTTGTTTTCTGAAGTGTTCATGCCATGTCCCTCACATCTTGCCCCCTAAGTTGTGTCTTCCTCCTTGTCTTTTTCCCCTGCTTTTGCAACATCTGTGAGCTTAGTTTTGGCACCTTTTGGTCCTTTGCACTGCACCTGATATAAACCCAGGCCATTTTCTTAGAATCACTAACTTACCCAAATTTTCTTTTTTTCTCATAGAAATTGAATTCCTTTCATGTTGTCTCCATTCCAGCGTGTTTGTAAGTCCTTCTTTTCTGTTTTGGCCTTCAGTGGGGATCAATTTTGGCAAGCTTTGCTGCATGTGCCTGCACTTGCTGGCGTATGGCCTGCCTGCATTTTGATGGCTTTGACTTTGGGAAAGATTTTTTTTTTTTTTTTTTTTTATTATTTTAAGTATTCATGCCATGTCCCTCACATCTTGCCCCCTAAGTTGTGTCTTCCTCCTTGACTTTTTCCCCTGCTTTTGCAACATCTGTGAGCTTAGTTTTGGCATCTTTTGGTCCTTTGCACTGCACCTGCTAAAACCCCAGGCCACTTTCTAAGAGTCATTAAATTTCCCAAATTTTCTTTTTTTCTCCTCCAATTGCAATTCCTTTGATGGTGTCTCCATTCCAGCGTGTTTGTAAGTCCTTCTTTTCTGTTTTGGCCTTCAGTGGGGATCAATTTTGGCAAGCTTTGCTGCATGTGCCTGCCTTTGGTGGTGTATGGCCTGCCTGCATTTTGATGGCTTTCACTTTGGGAAAGATTTTTTCTTTTTTTTTTTTTTTTTGTTTTAAGTATTCATGCCATGTCCCTCACATCTTGCCCCCTAAGTTGTGTCTTCCTCCTTGACTTTTTCCCCTGCTTTTGCAACATCTGTGAGCTTAGTTTTGGCACCTTTTGGTCCTCTGCAATGCAGCTGATTTCCTCATAGCCTATTTTTTGAAGAGACTAAAATTCCCGATTTTCTGCTTTTTTCAATTGCATTTCATTTGAACCTATCTCCTTTCCAGAGTGTTTGTAAGCCTTTCTTTTGGGATTCGCAAGATTCCTTTTCCCTTCCCGAAAGGAAATTTCATTTCATTTCGGGAAGGGAAAAGGAATCTTGCGATTTCAATGGGGACCAATAGAGGAATCTTTGGTGCATGTCCCTGCACTTGATGGCAGGCCATGGCTTTTGATGGCTTTGACTTTGGGAAAGATTTTTTTCTTTTTTTGGTTGTTTTCTGAAGTGTTCATGCCATGTCCCTCACATCTTGCCCCGTAAGTTGTGTCTTCCTCCTTGTCTTTTTCCCCTGCTTTTGCAACATCTGTGAGCTTAGTTTTGGCACCTTTTGGTCCTTTGCACTGCACCTGATATAAAGCCAGGCCATTTTCTTAGAATCACTAAATTTCCCAAATTTTCTTTTTTTCTCATAGAAATTGAATTCCTTTCATGTTGACTCCATTCCAGCGTGTTTGTAGGTCCTTCTTTTCTGTTTTGGCCTTCAGTGGGGATCAATTTTGGCAAACTTTGCTGCATGTGCCTGCCCTTGGTGGCGTATGGCCTGCCTGCATTTTGATGGCTTTGACTTTGGGAAAGATTTTTTCTTTTTTTTTTTTTTTTTTGTTTTAAGTATTCATGCCATGTCCCTCATATCTTGCTCCCTAAGTTGTGTCTTCCTCCTTGACTTTTTCCGCTGCTTTTGCAACATCTGTGAGCTTAGTTTCGGCACCTTTTGGTCCTTTGCACTGCACCTGCTAAAATCCCAGGCCACTTTCTAAGAGTCATTAAATTTCCCAAATTTTCTTTTTTTCTCCTCCAATTGCAATTCCTTTGATGTTGTCTCCATTCCAGCGTGTTTGTAGGTCCTTCTTTTCTGTTTTGGCCTTCAGTGGGGATCAATTTTGGCAAGCTTTGCTGCATGTGCCTGCACTTGCTGGCGTATTGCCTGCCTGCATTTTGATCGCTTTGACTTTGGGAAAGATTTTTTCTTTTTTTTTTTTTTTATTATTTTAAGTATTCATGCCATGTCCCTCACATCTTGCCCCCTAAGTTGTGTCTTCCTCCTTGACTTTTTCCCCTGCTTTTGCAACATCTGTGAGCTTAGTTTTGGCACCTTTTGGTCCTTTGCACTGCACCTGATATAAACCCAGGCCATTTTCTTAGAGTCACTAAATTTCCCAAATTTTCTTTTTTTCTCCTCCAATTGCAAATCCTTTGATGGTGTCTCCATTCCAGCGTGTTTGTAAGTCCTTCTTTTCTGTTTTGGCCTTCAGTGGGGATCAATTTTGGCAAACTTTGCTGCATGTGCCTGCACTTGCTTGCGTATGGCCTGCCTGCATTTTGATGGCTTTGACTTTGGGAAGGTTTTTTTTTTTTTTTTTTTTTTTTTTTTTTGGTTTAAGTATTCATGCCATGTCCCTCATATCGTGCTCCCTAAGTTGTGTCTTCCTCCTTGACTTTTTCCCCTGCTTTTGCAACATCTGTGAGCTTAGTTTTGGCACCTTTTGGTCCTTTGCACTGCACCTGATATAAACCCAGGCCATTTTCTTAGAGTCACTAAATTTCCCAAATTTTCTTTTTTTCTCCTCCAATTGCAATTCCTTGATGTTGTCTCCATTCCAGCGTGTTTGTAAGTCCTTCTTTTCTGTTTTGGCCTTCAGTGGGGATCAATTTTGACAAGCTTTGCTGCATGTGCCTGCACTTGCTGGCCTATGGCCTGCCTGCATTTTGATGGCTTTGACTTTGGGAAAGATTTTTTCTTTTTTTTTTTTTTTTGTTTTAAGTATTCATGCCATGTCCCTCATATCTTGCCCCCTAAGTTGTGTCTTCCTCCTTGACTTTTTCCCCTGCTTTTGCAACATCTGTGAGCTTAGTTTTGGCACCTTTTGGTCCTTTGCAATGCACGTGATAGAAACCCACGCCATTTTTTTAGAGTCACTAAATTTCCCAATTTTTCTTTTTCTCCTCCAATTGCAATTCCTTTGATGCTGTCTCCATTCCAGCGTGTTTGTAAGTCCTTCTTTTCTGTTCTGGCCTTCAGTGGGGATCAATTTTGGCAAACTTTGCTGCATGTGCCTGCCCTTGGTGGTGTATGGCCTGCCAGCATTTTGATGGCTTTGACTTTGGGAAAGATTTTTTCTTTTTTTTTTTTAATTATTTTAAGTATTCATGCCATGTCCCTCACATCTTGCCCCCTAAGTTGTGTCTTCCTCCTTGACTTTTTCCCCTGCTTTTGCAACATCTGTGAGCTTAGTTTTGGCACCTTTTGGTCCTTTGCACTGCACCTGATATAAACCCAGGCCATTTTCTTAGAGTCACTAAATTTCCCAAATTTTCTTTTTTTCTCCTCCAATTGCAATTCCTTTGATGTTGTCTCCATTCCAGCATGTTTGTAAGTCCTTCTTTTCTGTTTTGGCCTTCAGTGGGGATCAATTTTGGCAAACTTTGCTGCATGTGCCTGCACTTGCTGGCGTATGGCCTGCCTGCATTTTGATGGCTTTGACTTTGGGATAGATTTTTTCTTTTTTTTTCTTTTTTTTGTTTTAAGTATTCATGCCATGTCCCTCATATCTTGCCCCCTAAGTTGTGTCTTCCTCCTTGACTTTTTCCGCTGCTTTTGCAACATCTGTGAGCTTAGTTTTGGCACCTTTTGGTCCTTTGCAATGCAGCTGATTTCCTCACAGCCTATTTTTTGAAGAGACTAAAATTCCCGATTTTCTGCTTTTTTCAATTGCATTTCATTTGAACCTATCTCCTTTCCAGAGTGTTTGTAAGCCTTTCTTTTGGGATTCGCAAGATTCCTTTTCCCTTCCCGAAAGGAAATTTCATTTCCTTTCGGGAAGGGAAAAGGAATCTTGCGATTTCAATGGGGACCAATAGAGGAATCTTTGGTGCATGTCCCTGCACTTGATGGCAGGCCATGCCTTTTGATGGCTTTGACTTTGGGAAAGATTTTTTTCTTTTTTTGGTTGTTTTCTGAAGTGTTCATGCCATGTCCCTCACATCTTGCCCCCTAAGTTGTGTCTTCCTCCTTCACTTTTTCCCCTGCTTTTGCAACATCTGTGAGCTTAGTTTTGGCACCTTTTGGCCCTTTGCACTGCACCTGATATAAACCCAGGCCATTTTCTTAGAATCACTAAATTTCCCAAATTTTCTTTTTTTCTCATAGAAATTGAATTCCTTTCATGTTGTCTCCATTCCAGCGTGTTTGTAAGTCCTTCTTTTCTGTTTTGGCCTTCAGTGGGGATCAATTTTGGCAAGCTTTGCTGCATGTGCCTGCCCTTGGTGGCGTATGGCCTGCCTGCCTTTTGATGGCTTTGACTTTGGGAAAGTTTTTTTTCTTTTTTTTTTTTTTTTTTTTTTTTTGTTTTAAGTATTCATGCCATGTCCCTCATATCTTGCCCCCTAAGTTGTGTCTTCCTCCTTGACTTTTTCCCCTGCTTTTGCAACATCTGTGAGCTTAGTTTTGGCACCTTTTGGTCCTTTGCACTGCACCTGCTAAAACCCCAGGCCACTTTCTAAGAGTCATTAAATTTCCCAAATTTTCTTTTTTTCTCCTCCAATTGCAATTCCTTTGATGTTGTCTCCATTCCAGCGTGTTTGTAAGTCCTTCTTTTCTGTTTTGGCCTTCAGTGGGGATCAATTTTGGCAAGCTTTGCTGCATGTGCCTGCCCTTGCTGGCGTATGGCCTGCCTGCATTTTGATGGCTTTGACTTTGGGAAAGTTTTTTTTCTTTTTTTTTTTTTTTTTTTTTTTGTTTTAAGTATTCATGCCATGTCCCTCACATCTTGCCCCCTAAGTTGTGTCTTCCTCCTTGACTTTTTCCTCTGCTTTTGCAACATCTGTGAGCTTAGTTTTGGCACCTTTTGGTCCTTTGCACTGCACCTGATATAAACCCAGGCCATTTTCTTAGAATCACTAACTTACCCAAATTTTCTTTTTTTCTCATAGAAATTGAATTCCTTTCATGTTGTCTCCATTCCAGCGTGTTTGTAAGTCCTTCTTTTCTGTTTTGGCCTTCAG
Source organism: Artemisiospiza belli (assembly GCA_021963965.1). Lineage (NCBI taxonomy): Eukaryota > Metazoa > Chordata > Aves > Passeriformes > Passerellidae > Artemisiospiza > Artemisiospiza belli. The sequence goes on from JAKDEW010001155.1 coordinate 39,063, forward strand.
TGGGGATCAATTTTGGCAAGCTTTGCTGCATGTGCCTGCACTTGCTGGCGTATGGCCTGCCTGCATTTTGATGGCTTTGACTTTGGGAAAGATTTTTTCTTTTTTTTTTTTTTTTATTATTTTAAGTATTCATGCCATGTCCCTCATATCTTGCCCCCTCAGTTGTGTCTTCCTCCTTGACTTTTTCCCCTGCTTTTGCAACATCTGTGAGCTTAGTTTTGGCATCTTTTGGTCCTTTGCACTGCACCTGCTAAAACCCCAGGCCACTTTCTAAGAGTCATTAAATTTCCCAAATTTTCTTTTTTTCTCCTCCAATTGCAATTCCTTTGATGTTGTCTCCATTCCAGCATGTTTGTAAGTCCTTCTTTTCTGTTTTGGCCTTCAGTGGGGATCAATTTTGGCAAACTTTGCTGCATGTGCCTGCACTTGCTGGCGTATGGCCTGCCTGCATTTTGATGGCTTTGACTTTGGGATAGATTTTTTCTTTTTTTTTTTTTTTTTTGTTTTAAGTATTCATGCCATGTCCCTCATATCTTGCCCCCTAAGTTGTGTCTTCCTCCTTGACTTTTTCCCCTGCTTTTGCAACATCTGTGAGCTTAGTTTTGGCACCTTTTGGTCCTTTGCAATGCAGCTGATTTCCTCACAGCCTATTTTTTGAAGAGACTAAAATTCCCGATTATCTGCTTTTTTCAATTGCATTTCATTTGAACCTATCTCCTTTCCAGAGTGTTTGTAAGCCTTTCTTTTGGGATTCGCAAGATTCCTTTTCCCTTCCCGAAAGGAAATTTCATTTCCTTTCGGGAAGGGAAAAGGAATCTTGCGATTTCAATGGGGACCAATAGAGGAATCTTTGGTGCATGTCCCTGCACTTGATGGCAGGCCATGGCTTTTGATGGCGTTGACTTTGGGAAAGATTTTTTTCTTTTTTTGGTTGTTTTCTGAAGTGTTCATGCCATGTCCCTCACATCTTGCCCCGTAAGTTGTGTCTTCCTCCTTGTCTTTTTCCCCTGCTTTTGCAACATCTGTGAGCTTAGTTTTGGCACCTTTTGGTCCTTTGCACTGCACCTGATAGAAACCCAGGCCATTTTCTTAGAATCACTAAATTTCCCAAATTTTCTTTTTTTCTCATAGAAATTGAATTCCTTTCATGTTGTCTCCATTCCAGCGTGTTTGTAGGTCCTTCTTTTCTGTTTTGGCCTTCAGTGGGGATCAATTTTGGCAAGCTTTGCTGCATGTGCCTGCACTTGCTGGCGTATGGCCTGCCTGCATTTTGATGGCTTTGACTTTGGGAAAGATTTTTTCTTTTTTTTTTTTTTTTTGTTTTAAGTATTCATGCCATGTCCCTCATATCTTGCTCCCTAAGTTGTGTCTTCCTCCTTGACTTTTTCCGCTGCTTTTGCAACATCTGTGAGCTTAGTTTCGGCACCTTTTGGTCCTTTGCACTGCACATGCTAAAATCCCAGGCCACTTTCTAAGAGTCATTAAATTTCCCAAATTTTCTTTTTTTCTCCTCCAATTGCAATTCCTTTGATGTTGTCTCCATTCCAGCGTGTTTGTAGGTCCTTCTTTTCTGTTTTGGCCTTCAGTGGGGATCAATTTTGGCAAGCTTTGCTGCATGTGCCTGCACTTGCTGGCGTATGGCCTGCCTGCATTTTGATGGCTTTGACTTTGGGAAAGATTTTTTCTTTTTTTTTTTTTTTATTATTTTAAGTATTCATGCCATGTCCCTCACATCTTGCCCCCTAAGTTGTGTCTTCCTCCTTGACTTTTTCCCCTGCTTTTGCAACATCTGTGAGCTTAGTTTTGGCACCTTTTGGTCCTTTGCACTGCACCTGATATAAACCCTGGCCATTTTCTTAGAGTCACTAAATTTCCCAAATTCTCTTTTTTTCTCCTCCAATTGCAAATCCTTTGATGGTGTCTCCATTCCAGCGTGTTTGTAAGTCCTTCTTTTCTGTTTTGGCCTTCAGTGGGGATCAATTTTGGCAAACTTTGCTGCATGTGCCTGCACTTGCTTGCGTATGGCCTGCCTGCATTTTGATGGCTTTGACTTTGGGAAGGTTTTTTTTTTTTTTTTTTTTTAATTATTTTAAGTATTCATGCCATGTCCCTCACATCTTGCCCCCTAAGTTGTGTCTTCCTCCTTCACTTTTTCCCCTGCTTTTGCAACATCTGTGAGCTTAGTTTTGGCACCTTTTGGTCCTTTGCACTGCACCTGATATAAACCCAGGCCATTTTCTTAGAGTCACTAAATTTCCCAAATTTTCTTTTTTTCTCCTCCAATTGCAATTCCTTTGATGTTGACTCCATTCCAGCGTGTTTGTAGGTCCTTCTTATCTGTTTTGGCCTTCAGTGGGGATCAATTTTGGCAAGCTTTGCTGCATGTGCCTGCACTTGCTGGCGTATGGCCTGCCTGCATTTTGATGGCTTTGACTTTGGGAAAGATTTTTTTCTTTTTTTTTTTTTTTTTTTTTTTGTTTTATGTATTCATGCCATGTCCCTCGTATCTTGCTCCCTAAGTTGTGTCTTTCTCCTTGACTTTTTCCCCTGCTTTTGCAACATCTGTGAGCTTAGTTTTGGCACCTTTTGGTCCTTTGCACTGCACCTGCTAAAACCCCAGGCCACTTTCTAAGAGTCATTAAATTGCCCAAATTTTCTTTTTTTCTCCTCCAATTGTAAATCCTTTGATGTTGTCTCCATTCCAGCGTGTTTATAAGTCCTTCTTTTCTGTTTTGGCCTTCAGTGGGGATCAATTTTGGCAAGCTTTGCTGCATGTGCCTGCCCTTGCTGGCGTATGGCCTGCCTGCCTTTTGATGGCTTTGACTTTGGGAAAGATTTTTTTCTTTTTTTGGTTGTTTTCTGAAATGTTCATGCCATGTCCCTCATATCTTGCCCCCTAAGTTCTGTCTTCCTCCTTCACTTTTTCCCCTGCTTTTGCAACATCTGTGAGCTTAGTTTTGGCACCTTTTGGTCCTTTGCACTGCACCTGATAAAACCCAGGCCACTTTCTAAGAGTCTTTAAGTTCCCAAATTTTCTTTTTTTCTCCTCCAATTGCAATTCCTTGGATGGTGTCTCCATTCCAGCGTGTTTGTAGGTCCTTCTTTTCTATTTTGGCCTTCAGTGGGGATCAATTTTGGCAAGCTTTGCTGCATGTGCCTGCCCTTGGTGGTGTATGGCCTGCCTGCATTTTGATGGCTTAGACTTTGGGACAGATTTTTTCTTTTTTTCTTTTTTTTGTTTTAAGTATTCATGCCATGTCCCTCACACCCTTTCCCCCTAAGTTGTGTCTTCCTCCTTGACTTTTTCCCCTGCTTTTGCAACATCTGTGAGCTTAGTTTTGGCACCTTTTGGTCCTTTGCACTGCAGCTGATATAAACCCAGGCCATTTTCTTAGAATCACTAAATTTCCCAAATTTTCTTTTTTTCTCCTCCAATTGCAAATCCTTTGATGTTGTCTCTATTCCAGCGTGTTTGTAGGTCCTTCTTTTCTGTTTTGGCCTTCAGTGGGGATCAATTTTGGCAAGCTTTGCTGCATGTGCCTGCGCTTGCTGGCCTATGGCCTGCCTGCATTTTGATGGCTTTGACTTTGGGATAGTTTTTTTCTTTTTTTTTTTTTTTTTCTTTTAAGTATTCATGCCATGTCCCTCACATCTTGCTCCCTAAGTTGTGTCTACCTCCTTCACTTTTTCCCCTGCTTTTGCAACATCTGTGAGCTTAGTTTTTGCATCTTTTCGTCCTTTGCACTGCACCTGATATAAACTCAGGCCATTTTCTTAGAGTCACTAAATTTCCCAAATTTTCTTTTTTTCTCCTCCAATTGCAATTCCTTTGATGTTGACTCCTTTCCAGCGTGCTTGTACGTCCTTCTTTTCTGTTTTGGCCTTCAGTGGGGATCAATTTTGGCAAGCTTTGCTGCATGTGCCTGCCCTTGCTGGCGTATGGCCTGCCTGCATTTTGATGGCTTTGACTTTGGGAAAGATTTTTTCTTTTTTTTTTTTTTATTATTTTAAGTATTCATGCCATGTCCCTCATAACTTGCCCCCTAAGTTGTGTCTTCCTCCTTGACTTTTTCCCCTGCTTTTGCAACATCTGTGAGCTTAGTTTTGGCACCTTTTGGTCCTTTGCACTGCACCTGATATAAACCCAGGCCATTTTATTACAATCACTAACTTACCCAAATTTTCTTTTTTTCTCATAGAAATTGCAATTCCTTTGATGTTGTCTCCATTCCAGCGTGTTTGTAGGTCCTTCTTTTCTGTTTTGGCCTTCAGTGGGGATCAATTTAGGCAAGCTTTGCTGCATGTGCCTGCACTTGCTGGCGTATGGCCTGCCTGCATTTTGATGGCTTTGACTTTGGGATAGATTTTTTCTGTTTTTTTTTTTTTTTGTTTTAAGTATTCATGCCATGTCCCTCACATCTTGCCCCCTAAGTTCTGTCTTCTTCCTTGACTTTTTCCCCTGCTTTTGCAACATCTGTGAGCTTAGTTTTGGCACCTTTTGGTCCTTTGCACTGCACCTGATATAAACCCAGGCCATTTCCTTAGAGTCACTAAATTTCCCAAATTTTCTTTTTTCTCCTCCAATTGCAATTCCTTTGATGTTGACTCCTTTCCAGCGTGCTTGTAGGTCATTCTTTTCTGTTTTGGCCTTCAGTGGGGATCAATTTTGGCCAGCTTTGCTGCATGTGCCTGCACTTGCTGGCCTATGGCCTGCCTGCATTTTGATGGCTTTGACTTTGGGAAAGATTTTTTCTTTTTTTTTTTTATTATTTTAAGTATTCATGCCATGTCCCTCATATCTTGCCCCCTAAGTTGTGTCTTCCTCCTTGACTTTTTCCCCTGCTTTTGCAACATCTGTGAGCTTAGTTTTGGCACCTTTTGGTCCTTTGCAATGCAGCTGATTTCCTCACAGCCTATTTTTTGAAGAGACTAAAATTCCCGATTTTCTGCTTTTTTCAATTGCATTTCATTTGAACCTATCTCCTTTCCAGACTGTTTTTAAGCCTTTCTTTTGGGATTCGCAAGATTCCTTTTCCCTTCCCGAAAGGAAATTTCATTTCCTTTCGGGAAGGGAAAAGGAATCTTGCGATTTCAATGGGGACCAATAGAGGAATCTTTGGTGCATGTCCCTGCACTTGATGGCAGGCCATGCCTTTTGATGGCTTTGACTTTGGGAAAGATTTTTTTCTTTTTTTGGTTGTTTTCTGAAGTGTTCATGCCATGTCCCTCACATCTTGCCCCCTAAGTTGTGTCTTCCTCCTTGACTTTTTCCCCTGCTTTTGCAACATCTGTGAGCTTAGTTTTGGCACCTTTTGGTCCTTTGCACTGCACCTGATATAAACCCAGGCCATTTTCTTAGAATCACTAACTTACCCAAATTTTCTTTTTTTCTCATAGAAATTGAATTCCTTTCATGTTGTCTCCATTCCAGCGTGTTTGTAAGTCCTTCTTTTCTGTTTTGGCCTTCAGTGGGGATCAATTTTGGCAAGCTTTGCTGCATGTGCCTGCACTTGCTGGCGTATGGCCTGCCTGCATTTTGATGGCTTTGACTTTGGGAAAGATTTTTTCTTTTTTTTTTTTTTATTATTTTGAATATTCATGCCATGTCCCTCACATCTTGCCCCCTAAGTTGTGTCTTCCTCCTTGACTTTTTCCCCTGCTTTTGCAACATCTGTGAGCTTAGTTTTGGCACCTTTTGGTCCTTTGCAATGCAGCTGATTTCCTCACAGCCTATTTTTTGAAGAGACTAAAATTCCCGATTTTCTGCTTTTTTCAATTGCATTTCATTTGAACCTATCTCCTTTCCAGAGTGTTTGTAAGCCTTTCTTTTGGGATTCGCAAGATTCATTTTCCCTTCCCGAAAGGAAATTTCATTTCCTTTCGGGAAGGGAAAAGGAATCTTGCGATTTCAATGGGGACCAATAGAGGAATCTTTGGTGCATGTCCCTGCACTTGATGGCAGGCCATGCCTTTTGATGGCTTTGACTTTGGGAAAGATTTTTTTCTTTTTTTGGTTGTTTTCTGAAGTGTTCATGCCATGTCCCTCACATCTTGCCCCCTAAGTTGTGTCTTCCTCCTTGACTTTTTCCCCTGCTTTTGCAACATCTGTGAGCTTAGTTTTGGCACCTTTTGGTCCTTTGCACTGCACCTGATATAAACCCAGGCCATTTTCTTAGAATCACTAACTTACCCAAATTTTCTTTTTTTCTCATAGAAATTGAATTCCTTTCATGTTGTCTCCATTCCAGCGTGTTTGTAAGTCCTTCTTTTCTGTTTTGCCCTTCAGTGGGGATCAATTTTGGCAAGCTTTGCTGCATGTGCCTGCCCTTGGTGGTGTATGGCCTGCGTGCATTTTGATGGCTTTGACTTTGGGAAAGATTTTTTCTTTTTTTTTTTTTTATTATTTTAAGTATTCATGCCATGTCCCTCATATCTTGCCCCCTAAGTTGTGTCTTCCTCCTTGTCTTTTTCCCCTGCTTTTGCAACATCTGTGAGCTTAGTTTTGGCATCTTTAGGTCCTTTGCACTGCACCTGATATAAACCCAGGCCATTTTCTTAGGGTCACTAAATTTCCCAAATTTTCTTTTTTTCTCCTCCAATTGCAAATCCTTTGATGTTGTCTCCATTCCAGCGTGTTTGTAGGTCCTTCTTTCCTGTTTTGGCCTTCAGTGGGGATCAATTTAGGCAAGCTTTGCTGCATGTGCCTGCACTTGCTGGCCTATGGCCTGCCTGCATTTTGATGGCTTTGATTTGGGATAGATTTTTTCTTTTTTTTTTTTTTTTTTGTTTTAAGTATTCATGCCATGTCCCTCATATCTTGCTCCCTAAGTTGTGTCTTCCTCCTTGACTTTTTCCCCTGCTTTTGCAACATCTGTGAGCTTAGTTTTGGCACCTTTTGTTCCTTTGCAATGCACCTGATAGAAACCCAGGCCATTTTTTTAGATTCAGTAATTTCCCTAATTTTCTTTTGTTCTCCTCCAATTGCAATTCCTTTGATGTTGTCTCCATTCCAGCGTGTTTGTAGGTCCTTCTTTTCTGTTTTGGCCTTCAGTGGGGATCAATTTTGGCAAGCTTTGCTGCATGTGCCTGCCCTTGCTGGCGTATGGCCTGCCTGCATTTTGATGGCTTTGACTTTGGGAAAGATTTTTTTCTTTTTTTTTTTTTTTTTTTTTGTTTTATGTATTCATGCCATGTCCCTCGTATCTTGCTCCCTAAGTTGTGTCTTTCTCCTTGACTTTTTCCCCTGCTTTTGCAACATCTGTGAGCTTAGTTTTGGCACCTTTTGGTCCTTTGCACTGCACCTGCTAAAACCCCAGGCCACTTTCTAAGAGTCATTAAATTGCCCAAATTTTCTTTTTTTCTCCTCCAATTGTAAATCCTTTGATGTTGTCTCCATTCCAGCGTGTTTATAAGTCCTTCTTTTCTGTTTTGGCCTTCAGTGGGGATCAATTTTGGCAAGCTTTGCTGCATGTGCCTGCCCTTGCTGGCGTATGGCCTGCCTGCCTTTTGATGGCTTTGACTTTGGGAAAGATTTTTTTCTTTTTTTGGTTGTTTTCTGAAATGTTCATGCCATGTCCCTCATATCTTGCCCCCTAAGTTCTGTCTTCCTCCTTCACTTTTTCCCCTGCTTTTGCAACATCTGTGAGCTTAGTTTTGGCACCTTTTGGTCCTTTGCACTGCACCTGATATAAACCCAGGCCATTTTCTTAGAATCACTAACTTACCCAAATTTTCTTTTTTTCTCATAGAAATTGAATTCCTTTCATGTTGTCTCCATTCCAGCGTGTTTGTAAGTCCTTCTTTTCTGTTTTGGCCTTCAGTGGGGATCAATTTTGGCAAGCTTTGCTGCATGTGCCTGCACTTGCTGGCGTATGGCCTGCCTGCCTTTTGATGGCTTAGACTTTGGGACAGATTTTTTCTTTTTTTCTTTTTTTTGTTTTAAGTATTCATGCCATGTCCCTCACACCTTTCCCCCTAAGTTGTGTCTTCCTCCTTGACTTTTTCCCCTGCTTTTGCAACATCTGTGAGCTTAGTTTTGGCACCTTTTGGTCCTTTGCACTGCACCTGATATAAACTCAGGCCATTTTCTTAGAGGCACTAAATTTCCCAAATTTTCTTTTTTTCTCCTCCAATTGCAATTCCTTTGATGTTGACTCCTTTCCAGCGTGCTTGTAGGTCCTTCTTTTCTGTTTTGGCCTTCAGTGGGGATCAATTTTGGCAAGCTTTGCTGCATGTGCCTGCCCTTGCTGGCGTATGGCCTGCCTGCATTTTGATGGCTTTGACTTTGGGAAAGATTTTTTTCTTTTTTTCGTTGTTTTCTGAAGTGTTCATGCCATGTCCCTCATATCTTGCCCCCTATGTTGTGTCTTCCTCCTTGACTTTTTCCCCTGCTTTTGCAACATCTGTGAGCTTAGTTTTGGCATCTTTTGGTCCTTTGCACTGCACCTGATAAAACCCAGGCCACTTTCTAAGAGTCTTTAAGTTTCCCAAATTTTCTTTTTTTCTCCTCCAATTGCAATTCCTTGGATGGTGTCTCCATTCCAGCGTGTTTGTAGGTTCTTCTTTTCTATTTTGGCCTTCAGTGGGGATCAATTTTGGCAAGCTTTGCTGCATGTGCCTGCCCTTGGTGGTGTATGGCCTGCCTGCATTTTGATGGCTTTGACTTTGGGAAAGATTTTTTCTTTTTTTCTTTTTTTTGTTTTAAGTATTCATGCCATGTCCCTCACACCTTTCCCCCTAAGTTGTGTCTTCCTCCTTGACTTTTTCCCCTGCTTTTGCAACATCTGTGAGCTTAGTTTTGGCACCTTTTGGTCCTTTGCACTGCACCTGATATAAACTCAGGCCATTTTCTTAGAGGCACTAAATTTCCCAAATTTTCTTTTTTTCTCCTCCAATTGCAATTCCTTTGATGTTGACTCCTTTCCAGCGTGCTTGTAGGTCCTTCTTTTCTGTTTTGGCCTTCAGTGGGGATCAATTTTGGCAAGCTTTGCTGCATGTGCCTGCCCTTGCTGGCGTATGGCCTGCCTGCATTTTGATGGCTTTGACTTTGGGAAAGATTTTTTCTTTTTTTTTTTTTTATTATTTTAAGTATTCATGCCATGTCCCTCATAACTTGCCCCCTAAGTTGTGTCTTCCTCCTTGACTTTTTCCCCTGCTTTTGCAACATCTGTGAGCTTAGTTTTGGCAACTTTTGGTCCTTTGCACTGCACCTGATATAAACCCAGGCCATTTTATTACAATCACTAACTTACCCAAATTTTCTTTTTTTCTCCTCCAATTGCAATTCCTTTGATGTTGTCTCCATTCCAGCGTGTTTGTAGGTCCTTCTTTCCTGTTTTGGCCTTCAGTGGGGATCAATTTAGGCAAGCTTTGCTGCATGTGCCTGCACTTGCTGGCGTATGGCCTGCCTGCATTTTGATGGCTTT
>JAKDEW010001156.1:0-48470 GCA_021963965.1 Artemisiospiza belli
GGGATTTTTGTGGAATTTTTTGGTGATTTTTAATGGAATTTTTGGGGTATTTTATGGGATTTTTCGTGGGATTTTTTTGGTGATTTTTAATGGAATTTTTGGGGTATTTTATGGGATTTTTTGTGGGATTTTTGGGGAGATTTTTGAGACTTTTTTGGGGAATTTAATGGGATTTTTGTGGCGAAATTTGTGGGATTTTTGGGTGATTTTTCTGAAATTTAATGCGATTTTGAATGGAATTCTGGGGAGATTTTATGGGATTTTGGGTAATTTTTGGTGGAATCGTAAGGGATTTTTTTGGTGATTTTTGGGGAATTTTATGGCGATTTTGAGGCTGCTTTTAGGTGATTCTGGGGGAATTTTAGAGGATTTTTAGGGGATTTCCAGAAATTTGAGGGATTTTGAATAAGATTTTTAATAAGATTTTTATGGAATTTTTGGGAGTGATTTTTTGGGATTTTTTGTGGAATTTCATCGGAATTTTATGGGATTTTTGGGGGGATTTTTTGAGGGTTTTAATGGGATTTTTGTCAGATTTTTTTGGTAATTTTGTGGGATTTTTGGGCAATTTAATGGGATTTTAATAAGATTCTGGGGGCATTTTAGGGAATTTTGGAGGGATTTTTGGGAGAATTTTGCAGGATTTTTGGGGTAATTTTGGTGAATTTTATGGGATTTTTGGGGGGAATTTTATGGGATTTTTATGGGATTTTGGGGGAATTTTATGGCATTTTTTTTGGAATTTTATGAGATTTCTTTTGGAATTTTATGGGGTTTTTTGGTGGAATTTTAGGGGGAATTTTTTTTGCGAATTTTTGGGAATTTGGGGAAGAATTTTTCAGAGTCTTTAGGGAAATTTCGGGAGTCATTTTGGGAATTTTTGGTGGGAAATTTGGGGGAATTTGGGGGGAATTTTGTGGTTTTTTTCAATTTTTTTCGATTTTGAATGGGTCTGAGACAGGAACTTGGGGAAATTTTGGGGTTTAATGTTATTTTTGGATATTGTAGCACGGGTATTTTATGGGGATTTTTATGGGATTTTTTGGGGGAATTTTATGGGATTTTTGGGTGATTTTTTTGGGGAATTTTATTGGATTTTTTAGGGAATCTTGTGGCATTTTTGGGTGATGGTTTTTTAGTTTTATGAGATTTTTAATCGGCTTTTTAATGGGATTTTTGGGTTTTTTTTTAAGAATTTAATGGGATTTTTATGGCATTTTTGGGGTGATTTGGGGGAATTTTATGGGATACATGGGGCGATTTTTGGGGTGATTTCACAGAATTTTGTGGCACTTTTGGGTGATTTTCTGGGATCTTTTTTCTGAATTTTATGGGGATTTTTGGGGGGAATTCGATGGGAAATTTTTGGGCATTTTGGTGGAAATTTTGGAGGAGCTCGGGCTGGAAATTTGGGCGGAATTGGGAAGGATTTAGGGGAGTCATCGGTGGAAATTTTGCGTTTTTTTCTCATTTTTTCCCATTCTGAAGGGGTTTGCGGCAGGAATTTGGGGGAAATTGAGGAGAATTTTGGGTTTTATTTGAATTTTTTATGAATTCCAGCACGGTGCCAGCGTCAACTGGACACTGCCCTGAATTTGGGGATTTTCATGGGATTTTTATGGGATTGTTGGGGACTTTTTCAGAGAATTTTAGGGGGAATTTTGTGGGAATTTTCTCGGATTTTTGTGGGATTTTAATGGGATTTTTTGGGGGGAATTTTGTGGGATATTTAGGGTGATTTTTGGGGTGATTTTGAGAAATTTTCTGGGATTTTTGGGGTGATTTTGCAGAACGTGATCAGGTGATTTTTGGGGGATTTTTGGGTGATTTTTGGGTGATTTTTGGGTGATTTTTGGGTGATTTTTTGGGTGATTTTGGGGGGATTTTTGGGGGATTTTTGGGTGATTTTGGGGGGATTTTTGGGGGATTTTTGGGGGATTTTTGGGTGATTTTTGGGGGATTTTTTGGGTGATTTTTGGGTGATCGTTTTGGAATTTTATGGGGACTTCTGGTGGAATTTTTTCAGGAACTTTTCACGATTCCTAAGGAACATTTGGTGGAATTTTAAGGAGATTTCTTTTTGGGAATTTTTGGGAATTCGGGGGATAATTCTCCGGAATTTTTAGGGAATTTTTTGGGGGAATTTTGTGGGAATTTTGCAGAAATTTTTGGGTTTTTATTTGAATTTTTTGTGAATTTTAGCACGGCGCCAGCATCAACTGGACACTGCCCTGAATTTGGGGATTTTCATGGGATTTTTATGGGATTGTTGGGGACTTTTTCAGAGAATTTTTGGGGGGAATTTTGTGGGAATTTTGCAGGAAATTTTGGGTTTTATTTGAATTTTTTATTGATTTTAGCACGGCGCCAGCATCAACTGGACAGTGCCCTGAATTTGGGGATTTTCATGGGATTTTTATGGGATTGTTGGGGACTTTTTCAGAGAATTTTGGGGGGAAATTTTGTGGGAATTTTGTGGGAATTTTGCAGGAAATTTTGGGGTTTTATTTGAATTTTTTATGAATTCCAGCACGGCGCCAGCATCAACTGGACACTGCCCTGAATGTGGGGATTTTCATGGGATTTTTATGGGGTTGTTCGGGACTTTTTCAGAGAATTTTGGGGGGAATTTTGTGGGAATTTTGCAGGAATTTTTGTGTTTTATTGTAATTTTTAATTGATTTTAGCACGGCGCCAGCGTCAACGCGCAGTCCTACGCCGGCTGCACCGCCCTGCACGCGGCCGCGGGCCGGGGTTTGCTGCGGCTGCTGCGGCTGCTGCTGCGCTGCGGCGCCGACTGCGGCCTCAGGAACCTGCACAACGACACGGCCGCGGGCGTGGCCGTCAGCGCCCAGGTGGGAAACGGGGAATTTGCATAAATTTGCATGAATTTGAATGCGTTTAGGGGGTTTAAGTGGGATTTTTGGGGGGATTTTGGGGCTGTTTGGGCTCAGGAACCTGCACAACGACACGGGCCGCGGGCGTGGCCGTCAGCGCCCAGGTGGGAAACGGGGAATTTGCATAAATTTGCATGAATTTGAATGCGTTTAGAGGGTTTAAATGGGATTTTTTGGGGTTTAAATGGGATTTTTGGGGGATTTTTTGGGGATTTGGGTGCCGACTGCACAACGACACGGCCGCAGGGGTGGCCGTCAGCGCCCAGGTGGGAAACGGGCAATTTGCATAAATTTGCATGGATTTGAATGCGCTCAGGGGGTTTAAATGGGATTTTTTGGGGTTTAAATGGGATTTTTGGGGGATTTTTTGGGGATTTTTTGGGTATTTGGGCGCCGACTGCGGCCTCAGGAACCTGCACAACGACACGGCCGCGGGCGTGGCCGTCAGCGCCCAGGTGGGAAACGGGGAATTTGCATAAATTTGCATGGATTTGAATGCGTTTAGGGGGTTTAAATGGGATTTTTTGGGGTTTAAATGGGATTTTTGGGGGATTTTGGGGGTGTTTGGCCTCAGGAACCTGCACAACGACACGGCCGCGGGCGTGGCCGTCAGCGCCCAGGTGGGAAAATCAGAAATTTGCATAAATTTGCATGAATTTGAATGCGTTTAGGGGGTTTAAATGGGATTTTTTGGGGATTTTTTGGGGGTGTTTGGCCTCAGGAACCTGCACAACGACACGGCCGCGGGCGGTGGCCGTCAGCGCCCAGGTGGGGAACGGGGAATTTGCATAAATTTGCATGGATTTGAATGCGTTTAGGGGGTTTAAATGGGATTTTTTTGGGGTTTAAATGGGATTTTTTGGGATTTTTTGGGGTATTTGGGCTCAGGAACCTGCACAACGACACAGCCACAGCTGTCAGTGCCCAGGTGAGAAAATCAGAAATTTGCATAAATTTGTATAATTTTGCATGAATTAGAATGCATTTAGGGGGTTTAAATGGGATTTTTTGGGGATTTTTTGGGGGATTTTGGGGGTGTTTGGGCTCAGGAACCTGCACAACGACACGGCCGCGGGCGTGGCCGTCAGCGCCCAGGTGGGAAACGGGAAATTTGCATAAATTTGCATGAATTTGAATGCGTTTAGGGGGTTTAAATGGGATTTTTGGGGAATTAATTTGAATTTCTGGGGGGATTTTGTGTCCCAAAGCTGCAGCCACAGGTGAGTCCGGGGCGGGGTGGGAAATTTGGAATAAATTTGAATAAATTTGAATAAATTTGGGGGGGTTTTAAATAGGACTTAAAGTGAACTTTAGGGGGTTTATTTTGAATCTTTGGGGAATTTTTGGGTTAAATTTAAGGGATTTTCGGTATTTTGGGTTAAATTTGGGGAACTTGGGGTTGAATTTCGGGGATTTTGAGTTCAATTTGGGAGGATTTTTGTATTTGGGTTTAAATTTTGAGGATTTTGGGGTTAAATTTTTGAATGTTTGGGGGGTTTGGGGATAAACACGGGGGATTTTCAGTATTTTTGGTTGGGTTTTTGGGTAAATTTGGGGATTTTGGGGTAAATTCTGGGGATTTTTGGTATTTTGGGTTAAACTTAAAGGGACTTTGGGTCAGATTTTAGGTAAAAGTTTGGGGATTTTTGGTTGGATTTTGGGTCTTTGGAGTTAAACGTGAGGATTTTGGATCAAATTTTGGGGGAAATTTGGGGATTTTGGGTAAATTTTGGTGATTTTGGTGTTTCTGCCCCCCCCAGGTGATCGACATCCTGCGGGGCAAAGCCTCGAGACCCCCCCAGGACCCCTCAAAATCCCCCCGGGAGCCCCCCCAAGGTGAGGAGCGAATTTGGGGGGTCCTGGGGAGAAAATTCCAAATTTTGGGGGGAAAAATTCCCAAATTTTGGGGCAAAAATCCCAAATTTTGGGGCAAAAATCCCAAATTTTGGGGCAAAATTCACAAATTTTTGGGGGGGAAAATTTTCAAATTATGGGGGAAAAATTCCCAAATTTTGGGGCAAAATTCCCAAATTTTGGGGCAAAATTCTCAAATTTTGGGGCAAAATTCACAAATTTTTGGGGGGGAAAATTTTCAAATTTTGGGGGAAAAATTCCCAAATTTTGGGGCAAAATTCCCAAATTTTGGGGCAAAATTCCCAAATTTTGGGGCAAAATTCACAAATTTTTGGGGGGGAAAATTTTCATATTTTGGGGGAAAAATTCCCAAATTTTGGGGCAAAATTCCCAAATTTTGGGGCAAAATTCTCAAATTTTGGGGCAAAATTCACAAATTTTTGGGGGGGAAAATTTTCAAATTTTGGGGGAAAAATTCCCAAGTTTTGGGGCAAAATTCCCAAATTTTGGGGTAAAATTCACAAATTTTTTTGGGGTGGAAATTTCCAAATTTTGGGGCAAAATTCACAAATTTTTTGGGGGGGAAATTTTCAAATTTTGGGGCAAAAATTCCCAAATTTTGGGGCAAAATTCACAAATTTTTGGGGGGGGGGAAATTTTCACATTTTGGGGGAAAAATTCCCAAATTTTTGGGTGAAAAAATCCCAAATTTTGGGGGTGCCTGAGTGGATTTTGGGGGGGGGGGGGTCTTGGGTGGGAAATTCCAAAATTTGGGGGGGAAAATTCCCAAATTTTGGTGGTTCCTGGGTGGGAAGTTCCCAAATTTTGGGGTCCCTGGGGGAATTTTGGGGGTCCTGGGTGAGAATTCCCAAATTTTGGGGGAAATTTCCCGAATTTTGGAGTCCCTGAAGGGATTTTGGGGGGTCTTGGGTGAGAATTCCCGAATTTTGGGGGGTCCTGAATGGGAAATTCCCAAATGTTGGGGGGGGGAAATCCCAAATTTTGGGGGTCCTGGGGTGGAAAATTCCCAAATTTTGGGATCCTGGGGGAAATTCCCAAATTTTTGGAGAGTTTTGGGTGAAAATTCCCGAATTTGGGGGAAATTTTCCCAATTTTGGGGCTCCCGTCTGAAAAAATCCCCAATTTTGCCTCCTCTGGCCCCGCCCCCTTTCCAGGTCCCGCCTCCGAAGCCACGCCCACCTCCGCATCAGGAGCCACGCCCACTTCCGCATGCACAGCCAATCGGGTGGAAGGGGCGGAGCTTCCCGGCAGATTGACGGGGTGCGCAGGGAGGCCCCGCCCACCAGCAGAGCAGCGACCAATCAGAGGCGGCCACAGGGGGGCCACGCCCCTTTGGGCCTCAGAGGCTCCGCCCACGGGAGGGGCGGGGCCAGAGCAGCATTAACGGAGACTAGAGAAAATGAAAATAAAACAAAATAAAATTAAATAAAATTAAATAAAATTAAATAAAATTAAATAAAATAAAATGGGGGGAATGGACTGGGAGGGAACTGGGATGGACTGGGAGGGGATTTGGGGTTACTGGTTTGTACTGGGAGGGAACTGGGAGAGAATTGGGAGGGAACTGGGATGGACTGGGAGGGGATTTGGGGTTACTGGTTTGTACTGGTTTGGGGTTTGGGGTTACTGGGAGCAAACTGGGATGAATTGGGCTGGACTGGGAGGGACTGGGAGGACTCTGGCCCAAACTGGGCCAAACTGGGATGAACTGGGATGAACTGGGAGGGGATTTGGAGTTACTGGTTTGTACTGGTTTGGGGTTTCGCATTAGTGGGATGAACTGGGATTGAACTGGGAGGGAACTGGGGGTTACTGGTTTATACTGGTTTGGGGTTGACTTGGGTGAACTGGGAGGGGAACTGGGATTGAACTGGGATGGACTGGGAGCCACTGGGATGAACTGGGATTGAACTGGGACAAACTGGGAGGGACTGGGATGAACTGGGCCGAACTGGGAGGGGACTGGAATGGACTGAGATAAACTGGGATGAACTGGGAGTTACTGGGAGGGAACTGGGACAAACTGGGAGGGACTGGGATGAATTGGGCCAAACTGGGATAAACTGGGAGTCACTGGGACGAACTGGGAGAGACTGGGATGAACTGGGAGTCACTGGGGTGGACTGGGACAAACTGGGAGGGACTGGGATGAATTGGGACTCACTGGGAGGACTCTGGGCCAAACTGGGATGAACTGGGACTCACTGGGAGCTGCTGAGAGGGCACTGGGATGAACTGGGCCGAACTGGGAGGGGGACTGGAATGGACTGAGATAAACTGGGATGAACTGGGAGTTACTGAAGGGGAACTGGGACAAACTGGGAGGGACTGGGATGAATTGGGCCAAACTGGGATAAACTGGGAGTCACTGGGATGAACTGGGAGGGACTGGGATGAACTGGGAGGACTCTGGGCCAAACTGGGATGAACTGGGACTCACTGGGATTGAACTGGATGAACTGGGAATGACTGGGAATGACTGGGATTGAACTGGGATGAACTGGAATGAGTGAGATGAACTGGGACTCACTGGGATTGAACTGGGAGTCAATGGGACTCACTGGGATTGAACTGGGATGAACTGGGAGGCACCGACCGCTCCAGCCCCATCTGCGCATGCGCGGACTCACTCCCTGACGTCACCGCGCCGCCCGCCCGCCCTCGCTCCCGCCCTCCCTCGCGCAGGCGCCGACGCGCTGACGTCACTTCCGCAGCGCCCCGTCACGATGGAGGAGCTGGGGCTGCTCGGGGAGAAGCCGCAGGTGAGGGGGGGACGGGGGGGGAGGGGCTCGGGGGGGTCCCCAAAACCTCGGGGGGACCCCAAAACCTCGGGGGGGGGGGAGGGGCAGTGGGGGAGCGCCCAAAAAACCCAAAAACCCCAAAAAACGGCGCGCGGGAGGGGGGGGGAGGGGCCACAGGGGGGGTTTGAGGGGTCCCCGCTTTGTTGGGCTCCGCTCACTTCCGGGTTTGGCCACGCCCGCTTATTGGGTTATACCAGTCTGGGGTGGGAGGGGGGGAGCCCCAGGACGCCCCGGAAACGCCTCAGGGAACCCCAAAATTTGGGAGTTTTTCCTCAAAATTTGGGAATTTCCTCCCAGATTCCCCAAAAATTTGGGAATTTTTCCCCGAAACCCCCCAAAATTTGGGGATTTTCCCTCACCTGTCTCACCTGTCCGTGTCTCACCTGTCCTTATCTCACCTGTCCCATCTCACCTGTCCCATCTCACCTGTCCTTATCTCACCTGTCCTTATCTCACCTGTCCCATCTCACCTGTCCTTATCTCACCTGTCCATGTCTCACCTGTCCTTATCTCACCTGTCCCATCTCACCTGTCCATATCTCACCTGTCCATATCTCACCTGTCCATATCTCACCTGTCCATATCTCACCTGTCCCATCTCACCTGTCTTTATCTCACCTGTGTCACCTGTCCTTATCTCACCTGTCCATATCTCACCTGTCCCATCTCACCTGTCCTTATCTCACCTGTCCATATCTCACCTGTCCATATCTCACCTGTCCCATCTCACCTGTCCATGTCCCACCTGTCTCACCTGTCCATATCTCACCTGTCCTTATCTCACCTGTCCTTATCTCACCTGTCCATATCTCACCTGTCCATGTCCCACCTGTCTCACCTGTCCATATCTCACCTGTCCATATCTCACCTGTCCCATCTCACCTGTCCGTGTCTCACCTGTCCTTATCTCACCTGTCCCACCTGTCTCACCTGTCCTTATCTCACCTGTCCCACCTGTCTCACCTGTCCATATCTCACCTGTCTCACCTGTCTCACCTGTCCATATCTCACCTGTCCGTGTCTCACCTGTCCTTATCTCACCTGTCCGTGTCTCACCTGTCCTTATCTCACCTGTCCATATCTCACCTGTCCGTGTCTCACCTGCCCAGGACGATGTCCCGGCCTCGGCCGCCCCCCGGCCCCTGCCCGGCCTCTCCTTCCTGGTGCCCGAGCCCGAGGACCTGGAGGACCTGTACAGCCGGTACAAGGTGAGAACACACCTGGGACACACCTGGGACACACCTGGGACACACCTGGGGACAGGTATGACACACCTGGGGACACACCTGGGACAGGTGTGAGGGGACCTGGAGGACCTGTACAGCCGGTACAAGGTGAGTGACACACCTGGGACACACCTGGGACACACCTGGGGACACACCTGGACAGGTGTGACACCTGTGTGACAGGTGTGAGGGGTTACGGGACCTGTACAGCCGGTACAAGGTGAGTGACACACCTGTGTGACAGCGTGCTCTGCTCCAGGTGTATCCCAGGCGGATCTCAGGTGTAACTCAGGAGTATCTCAGGTTGTTCAGGTGTAAACCAGGTGTAACTCAGGTGTATCTCAGGTGTATCTCAGGAGTATCTCACCTGGCTCAGGTGTAACTCAGGAGTATCTCAGGTATCTCAGGTGTGTCCCAGCTGTCTCTCACCTGTTTCTCACCTTTAGAAGCTGCAGCAGGAGCTGGAGTTCCTGGAGGTGCAGGAGGAGCTCAGCCTGCCCCAGGTGTAACTCAGGTGTAACTCAGGTGTATCTCACATAACTCAGGTGTAACTCAGGAGTATCTCAGGTGTGTCTCAGGTATCTCAGGTGTGTCTCTCACCTGTCTCTCCCCTGCAGAAGCTGCAGCAGGAGCTGGAGTTCCTGGAGGCGCAGGAGGAGCTCAGCCCTGCCCCAGGTGTATCCCAGGTGTATCTCACATAACTCAGGTGTAACTCAGGTGTATCTCAGATGTAACTCAGGTGTCTCTCAGGTATCTCAGGTGTGTCTCTTCCCTTTAGAAGTTGCAGCAGGAGCTGGAGTTCCTGGAGGTGCAGGAGGAGCTCGGCCCTGCCCCAGGTGTAACTCAGGTGTAACTCAGGAGTATCTCACATAACTCAGGAGTATCTCAGGTTTTTCAGGTGTATCTCAGGTGTCTCTCAGGTATCTCAGGTGTGTCTCTCACCTTCAGAAGCTGCAGCAGGAGCTGGAGTTCCTGGAGGTGCAGGAGGAGCTCAGCCTGCCCCAGGTGTATCCCAGGTGTATCCCAGGTGTATCCCACCTGAGATACACATAACTCAGGTGTATCTCAGGAGTATCTCAGGTGTGTCTCACCTGGCTCAGGTGTGTCTCTCACCTTTAGAAGCTGCAGCAGGAGCTGGAGTTCCTGGAGGTGCAGGAGGAGCTCAGCCCTGCCCCAGGTGTAACTCAGGTGTAACTCAGGTGTAACTCAGGTGTATCTCAGGTGTACCTCACATAACTCAGGAGTATCTCAGGTGTATCTCAGGTGTGTCTCAGGTATCTCAGGTGTGTCTCTCCCCGTTCAGAAGCTGCAGCAGGAGCTGGAGTTCCTGGAGGTGCAGGAGGAGCTCAGCCTGCCCCAGGTGTAACTCAGGTGTAACTCAGGTGTATCCCAGCTGGTTCAGGGATATCTCAGGTATCTCAGGAGTATCTCAGGTGTATCTCAGGTGTGTTTCTCCCCGTTCAGAAGCTGCAGCAGGAGCTGGAGTTCCTGGAGGTGCAGGAGGAGCTTGGCCTGCCCCAGGTGTAACTCAGGTGTAACTCACATAACTCAGGTGTAACTCAGGTGTAACTCAGGAGTATCTCAGGTATCTCAGGTGTGTCTCACCTGGCTCAGGTGTGTTTCTCACCTGCAGAAGCTGCAGCAGGAGCTGGAGTTCCTGGAGGTGCAGGAGGAGTACATCAAGGACGAGCAGCGCAACCTCAAGAAGGAGTTCCTGCACGCGCAGGAGGAGGTGAAGCGCATCCAGAGCATCCCGCTGGTCATCGGGCAGTTCCTGGAGGCCGTGGACCAGAACACGGCCATCGTGGGCTCCACCACAGGTGAGACACACCTGGGCACACCTGGGCACACCTGGAGATACCTGGGACAGGTGGGAGATGTCTGGGATGGGTTTGGAGTGTCCAGTTGGTCATTGGTGGGCATGGACCAGACCGTGGTCACTGTGGGCTCCACCACAGGTGAGGGGCACACCTGGGCACAGGTGAGACACACCCGGGCACACCTGGGCACACCTGGGCACACCTGGGCACAGGTAAATACACCTGGGGTGGGCGGGGCCGCATCCCGCTGGTCATCGGGCAGTTCCTGGAGGCCGTGGACCAGAACACGGCCATCGTGGGCTCCACCACAGGTGAGACACACCTGGGCACAGGTGAGACACACCCGGGCACACCTGGGCACACCTGGGCACAGGTAAATACACCTGGGGTGGGCGGGGCCGTGTCCCGCTGGTCATCGGGCAGTTCCTGGAGGCCGTGGACCAGACCATGGTCACTGTGGGCTCCACCACAGGTGAGGGGCACCTGGGCACACCTGGGCACACCTGGGCACACCTGGGATGGGTAGGAGATACCTGGGACAGGTGGGAGATGCCTGGGATGGGTTTGGAGTGTCCAGTTGGGTCATTGGTGGGCATGAACCAGACCGTGGTCACTGTGGGCTCCACCACAGGTGAGACACACCTGGGCACTCCTGGGCACACCTGGGCACACCTGGGCACACCTGGGGTGGGTGGGGCCGTGTCCCGCTGGTCATCGGGCAGTTCCTGGAGGCCGTGGACCAGAACACGGCCATCGTGGGCTCCACCACAGGTGAGACACACCCGGGCACAGGTGAGACACACCCGGGCACACCTGGGCACACCTGGGCACACCTGGGCACAGGTGAGACACACCTGGGCACACCTGGGCACACCTGGAGATACCTGGGACAGGTGGGAGGTACCTGGGATGGGTTTGGAGTGTCCAGTTGGTCATTGGTGGGCATGGACCAGACCGTGGTCACTGTGGGCTCCACCACAGGTGAGGGGCACACCTGGGCACAGGTGAGACACACCCGGGCACACCTGGGCACACCTGGGCACAGGTAAATACACCTGGGAACAGGTAAATACACCTGGGGTGGGTGGGGCCGCAGTTCCTGGAGGCCGTGGACCAGACCATGGTCACTGTGGGCTCCACCACAGGTGAGACACACCTGGGCACACCTGGGCACACCTGGGCACACCTGGGCACACACCCGGGCACACCTGGGCACACCTGGGCACACCTGGAGATACCTGGGACAGGTGGGAGATGTCTGGGATGGGTTTGGAGTGTCCAGTTGGTCATTGGTGGACATGGACCAGACTGTGGTCACTGTGGGCTCCACCACAGGTGAGACACACCTGGGCACACCTGGGCACACCTGGGTACACCTGTGCACAGGTAAATACATCTGGAGTTACCTGGGCACACCCGGGCACACCTGGGCACACCTGGGCACGGGTAAATACACCTGGGGTGGGTGGGGCCGTGTCCCGCTGGTCATCAGGCAGTTCCTGGAGGCCGTGGACCAGAACACGGCCATCGTGGGCTCCACCACAGGTGAGACACACCTGGGCACACCTGGGCACACACCTGGGCACACCTGGGCACACCTGGGACAGGTGGGAGATGCCTGGGATGGGCTTGGAGTGTCCAGTTGGTCATTGGTGGGCATGGACCAGACCGTGGTCACTGTGGGCTCCACCGCAGGTGAGACACACCCGGGCACACCTGGGCACACCTGGACACACCTGGGCACACCTGGGCACACCTGGGCACACCTGAGATACCTGGGGTAGGTGGGAACACAGGTTGAGAAGGTGCCCGTTGGTCATCAAGGGTCACGGACCCGAACGTGAGCTCCAGGTGAGCCCCAGGTGAGCTCCAGGTGATCGATCTCCTGGTGATCTCCTGGTCATCTCCTGGTGATCTCCTGGTGATCTCCTGGTGATTGATCTTCTGGTGATCTCCTGGTGATCTCCTGGTGGTCTCCAGGTGAGCTCCTGGTAATCTCCAGGTGATCAATCTGGTGACCAATCTCCAGGTGAGCTCCAGGTGATCTCCAGGTGATCTCCTGGTGATCGATGTCCTGGGGATCAATCTCCTGGTGATCTCCAGGTGATCTCCAGGTGATCTCCAGGTGAGCCCCGGGTGACGCCCAGGTGATCTCCTGGTGATCTCCTGGTGATCTCCTGGTGATCTCCTGGTGATCTCCTGGTGATCTCCTGGTGAGCTCCTGGTGATCTCCTGGTGATCTCCTGGTGATCGATGTCCTGGGGATCAATCTCCTGGTATCTCCTGGTGATCTCCTGGTGATCTCCTGGTGATTGATCTCCTGGTATCTCCTGGTGATCTCCTGGTGATCTCCAGGTGATCTCCTGGTGATCAATCTCCAGGTGAGCTCCTGGTGATCGATGTCCTGGTGAGGTCCAATCTCCTGGTATCTCCTGGTGAGCTCCAGGTGATCTCCTGGTGAGCTCCAGGTGAGCTCCTGGTGATCAATCTCCAGGTGAGCTCCAGGTGATCTCCTGGTGATCGATGTCCTGGTGATCTCCAGGTGAGCTCCAGGTGAGCTCCAGGTGATCTCCTGGTGATCAATCTCCTGGTGATCAATCTCCTGGTATCTCCAGGTGATCTCCAGGTGATCTCCAGTTGATCTCCAGGTGATCTCCTGGTGATCAATCTCCAGATGAGCTCCAGGTGATCTCCTGGTGATCAATCTGGTGATCAATCTCCAGGTGATCTCCTGGTGATCTTCTCATGATCTCCTGATGATCTCCAGGTG
Source organism: Artemisiospiza belli (assembly GCA_021963965.1). NCBI lineage: Eukaryota > Metazoa > Chordata > Aves > Passeriformes > Passerellidae > Artemisiospiza > Artemisiospiza belli. The sequence goes on from JAKDEW010001156.1 coordinate 13,390, forward strand.
ATCTCCAGGTGATCTCCAGGTGATCAATCTCCAGGTGATCTCCAGGTGATCTCCTGGTGATCTCCTGGTGATCTCCTGGTGAGGTTCTGGTGATCTCCTGGTGGTCTCCAGGTGATCTCCAGGTGATCTCCAGGTGATGCCCAGGTGATCCCCAGGTGACGCCCAGGTGAGCCCCAGGTGGCGCCCAGGTGAGCCCCAGGTGACGCCCAGGCGTGTCCCCGCAGGCTCCAACTACTACGTGCGCATCCTGAGCACCATCGACCGCGAGCTGCTCAAGCCCAACGCCTCGGTGGCGCTGCACAAGCACAGCAACGCCCTGGTGGACGTCCTGCCGCCCGAGGCCGACAGCAGCATCATGATGCTCACCTCAGGTGGGGCACCTGGGCACGCCCGGGCACACCTGGGCACACCTGGGCACGCCCGGGCACGCCTGGGCTCCGTAAAACGTCGTTGTGGAGGGGAAAAGTTGGGGTTTGGGGTGAAAGAATGGGGTTTGGGTTCATCTGAAGTCAACTGGCATCGTCTGAAGTTCATGAGATGTTGAGGAGAACCATCTTGAGGTCACCTGGGCACACCTGGGCACACCTGGGCTTCTTCCCAGTCCATCCCAGTCCATCCCAGTCCATCCCAGTTGCCCCTTTGATCCCCCAGACCAGAAGCTGGACATGGTGGTCACTCCTTGGTCACCCCTTGGTCACTCCTTGGTCACCCCTTGGTCACCCCTTGGTCACTCCTTGGTCACCCCTTGGTCACTCCTTGGTGTCTCCAGTTGACCTTGGAGAAGTTCTTGGTGACCCCAGTCCATCCCAGACCATCCCAGACCATCCCAGTCCATCCCAGTCCATCCCAATTTGTCCCAGTTTGTCCCAGTTTGTCCCCTGTCCCTCCAGACCAGAAGCCGGACGTGGTGGTCACTCCTTGGTCACTCCTTGGTCACTCTTTGGTCACTCCTTGGTGTTTCCAGTTGACCTTGGAGAAGTTCTTGGTGACCCCAGTTGGTCCCAGTTTGTCCCAGTTCATCCCAGTCCATCCCAGTCGTCCCTTTGACCCTCCAGACCAGAAGCTGGACATGGTGGTCACTCCTTGGTCATCTCTTGGTCACTCCTCGGTCACTCCTTGGTCACCCCTTGGTGTCTCCAGTTGACCTTGGAGAGGTTCTTGGTGACCCCAGTCCATCCCAGTCCATCCCAGTTGCCCCAAACTGGTCTCAGTTTGTCCCAGTTTGTCCCTTGACCCTCCAGACCAGAAGCTGGACATGGTGGTCACCCCTTGGTCACTCCTTGGTCAACATTTGGTGTCTCCAGTTGACCTTGGAGAAGTTCTTGGTGGCCCCAGACCATCCCAGTCCATCCCAGTCCATCCCAGTCCGTCCCAGTTTGTCCCAGTCCGTCCCAGTTTGTCCCAGTTTGTCCCAGTCCCTCCCAGTTTGTCCCAGTTCATCCCAGTTGTCCCTGTGTCCCCCAGACCAGAAGCCGGACGTGGTGGTCACTCCTTGGTCACTCCTTGGTCACTCCTTGGTCAACTTGGATGTCTCTACTTGACCTTGGAGAAGTTCTTGGTGGCCCCAGTCCATCCCAGTCCATCCCAGTTTGTCCCAGTCCATCCCAGTCCATCCCAGTCCGTCCCAGTTTGTCCCAGTCGGTCCCGTTTGTCCCCTGTCCCCCAGACCAGAAGCCGGATATGGTGGTCACCCCTTGGTCACTCCTTGGTCACCCCTTGGTCACCCCTTGGTGTCTCCAGTTGACCTTGGAGAGGTTCTTGGTGACCCCAGTCCATCCCAGTCTGTTCCAGTCCATCCCAGTTCATCCCAGTCCATCCCAGTTGTCCCCTGTCCCCCCCAGACCAGAAGCCGGACCTGGTGGTCACCCCTTGGTCACTCCTTGGTGTCTCCAGTTGACCTTGGAGAAGTTCCAGTCCATCCCAGTCCATCCCAGTTTGTCCCAGTCCATCCCAGTCCGTCCCAGTCCATCCCAGTCCATCCCAGTCCATCCCAGTTTGTCCCAGTCCATCCCAGTCCATCCCAGTCCATCCCAGTTTGTCCCAGTCCATCCCAGTCCACCCCAGTCCATCCCAGTCCGTCCCAGTTTGTCCCAGTTTGTCCCAGTCCGTCCCAGTCCGTCCCAGTTGCCCCAAACTGGTCCCAGTTTGTCCCAGTCCCTCCCAGTCCCTCCCAGTCCATCCCAGTCCCTCCCAGTCCGTCCCAGTCCGTCCCAGTTTGTCCCAGTCCATCCCAGTTTGTCCCAGACCATCCCAGTCCATCCCAGTTTGTCCCAGTTTGTCCCAGTCCATCACAGTCCATCCCAGTTTGTCTCAGACCATCCCAGTCCATCCCAGTCCATCCCAGTCCATCCCAGTCTGTCCCAGTCTGTCCCAGTCCCTCCCAGTTTGTCCCAGTCCATCCCAGTTGTCCCCGTGTCCCCCAGACCAGAAGCCGGACGTGGTGGTCACCCCTTGGTCACTCCTTGGTCAACTTGGATGTCTCTACTTGACCTTGGAGAAGTTTTTGGTGGCCCCAGTCGCTCCCAGTATATCCCAGTCCATCCCAGTCCGTCCCAGTCCCTCCCAGTCCATCCCAGTCCATCCCAGTCCGTCCCAGTCCCTCCCAGTCCATCCCAGTCCATCCCAGTCCATCCCAGTCCCTCCCAGTTTGTCCCAGTCCCTCCCAGTCTGTCCCAGTCCATCCCAGTCCATCCCAGTCCATCCCAGTCCATCCCAGTCCATCCCAGTTTGTCCCAGTTTGTCCCAGTCCATCCCAGTCCATCCCAGTTTGTCCCAGTTTGTCCCAGTCCATCCCAGTCCATCCCAGTCCGTCCCAGTCCATCCCAGTTTGTCCCAGTCCATCCCAGTCCATCCCAGTCCATCCCAGTCCATCCCAGTCCATCCCAGTCCATCCCAGTTTGTCCCAGTCCATCCCAGTCCGTCCCAGTCCATCCCAGTCCATCCCAGTCCATCCCAGTCCATCCCAGTTTGTCCCAGTCCATCCCAGTCCATCCCAGTCCATCCCAGTCCATCCCAGTCCATCCCAGTTATTCCCAGTCCCTCCCAGTTTGTCCCAGTCCGTCCCAGTTTGGTCCCAGTTTGTCCCAGTTTGTCCCTGTCCCCAGACCAGAAGCCGGACGTGGTCTACGCCGACATCGGTGGCATGGACATCCAGAAGCAGGAGGTGCGCGAGGCCGTGGAGCTGCCGCTGACCCACTTCGAGCTCTACAAGCAGGTGGGACCTCCTGGACCTCCTGGACCTTCTGGGGACCTTCTGGGGACCTTCTGGGGTGTCCTGGGACCTTCTGGGTTGTCCTGGGGACCTCCTGGGGACCTTCTGGACCTTCTGGGGACCTTCTGGGGTGTCCTGGGGACCTTCTGGGACCTTCTGGGGACCTTCTGGGGACCTTCTGGGGTGTCCTGGGGACCTTCTGGGGACCTTCTGGGGATCTTCTGGGGCCTCCTGGGGACCTTCTGGGGTGTCCTGGGGACCTTCTGGGGTGTCCTGGGACCTCCTGGACCTCCTGGGGACCTCCCGGGGACCTTCTGGACCTTCTGGGACCTTCTGGGACCTTCTGGGGTGTCCTGGGGACCTTCTGGGGTGTCCTGGGACCTCCTGGACCTCCTGGGGACCTCCCGGGGACCTTCTGGACCTTCTGGGGACCTTCTGGGACCTTCTGGGACCTTCTGGGGTGTCCTGGGGACCTCCTGGGGACCTTCTGGGACCTCCTGGGACCTTCTGGGGACCTTCTGGGACCTTCTGGGGTGTCCTGGGACCTTCTGGGGTGTCCTGGGACCTTCTGGGTTGTCCTGGGGACCTTCTGGGGTGTCCTGGGACCTTCTGGGGACCTTCTGGGGTGTCCTGGGGACCTCCTGGACCTTCTGGGGACCTTCTGGGGACCTTCTGGGGTGTCCTGGGACCTTCTGGGGTGTCGTGGGGACCTTCTGGGACCTCCTGGGGTGTCCTGGGGACCTTCTGGACCTTCTGGGGACCTTCTGGGGACCTTCTGGGACCTTCTGGGGACCTCCTGGGGACCTTCTGGGACCTCCTGGGGACCTTCTGGGACCTTCTGGGGATCTTCTGGGACCTTCTGGGACCTTCTGGGGACCTTCTGGGGACCTTCTGGGGACCTCCCAGGGACCTCCTGGGGACCTTCTGGGGACCTTCTGGGGACCTTCGGGGACCTTCTGGGGTGTCCTGGGGACCTTCTGGGTTGTCCTGGGGATCTTCTGGGGACCTTCTGGGGACCTTCTGGGGACCTCCTGGGACCTCCTGGACCTCCTGGGGACCTTCTGGGGTGTCCTGGGGACCTTCTGGGGACCTTCTGGGGTGTCCTGGGGACCTTCTGGACCTTCTGGGGACCTTCTGGGGACCTTCTGGGGTGTCCTGGGGACCTTCTGGACCTTCTGGGACCTTCTGGGGACCTTCTGGGGTGTCCTGGGACCTTCTGGGGACCTTCTGGGACCTTCTGGGACCTTCTGGGACCTTCTGGGGTGTCCTGGGGTGTCCTGGGGACCTTCTGGGACCTTCTGGGACCTTCTGGGACCTCCTGGGGACCTCCCAGGGACCTCCCAGGGACCTCCTGGGGACCTTCTGGGGACCTTCTGGGGTGTCCTGGGGACCTTCTGGGACCTTCTGGGGACCTCCAGGTCATCTCCAGGTCACCTTGAGGAGCTCCAGGTCACCTTGAGGACCTTCAGGTCACCTCCAGGTCACCTTGGAGACCCTCAGGTCACCTCCAGGCCACCTTGAGGAGCTCCAGGTCACCTTGAGGAGCTCCAGGCCACCTTGAGGACCTTCAGGTCCCCCTGAGGACCTCTGGGTCCCCTGGAGGTCCCCACCTGTCCTGACCTCGGTGTCCTCTCCTGCCCAGATCGGCATTGACCCCCCGCGGGGGGTGCTCATGTACGGCCCCCCCGGCTGCGGCAAGACCATGCTGGCCAAGGCGGTGGCCCACCACACCACCGGTGGGTGCGGGGACATCTGGGTGGGGTTGGGGACATCTGGGAGGTCCTGGGTGGGGTTTGGGGTCATCTCGAGAAGTTTGGGGACATCTGGGAGGGCTTTGGAGACATCTCAGGGGGGTTTGGGGACATCTCAAGAGGTCCTGGGTGGGGTTTGGGGTCATCTCGGGAAGTTTGGAGATATCTGGGTGGGGTTTGGAGACATCTCGAGAGGTCCTGGGTGGGATTTGGGGTCATCTTGAGAAGTTTGGAGACACCTGGGTGGGGTTTGGGGACATCTGGGTGGGGTTTGAGGAGGTTCTTGGGGGTGAGGAGCTTTCTGGAGAACTTTAGGATGAAGCTCAGGAGCACCTGGGTGGGGTTTGGGGACATCTTGAGAAGTTTGGAGACATCTGGGTGGGGTTTGGGGACATCTCAGGGGGTTTGGAGACATCTCAGGGGGGTTTGGGACATCTCGGGGGGTTTGGGGACATCTCGAGAGGTCCTGGGTGGGGTTTGGGGTCATCTCAGGAGGTTTGGAGACACCTGGGTGGGGTTTGGAGACATCTGGGTGGGGCTTGGGGACATCTGGGAGGTCCTGGGTGGGATTTGGGGTTATCTCGAGAAGTTTGGAGGCATCTGGGTGGGGTTTGGAGACACCTGGATGGGGTTTGGGGACACCTGGGTGGGGTTTAGAGACATCTGGGAGAGGTTTGGGGACATCTCGGGGGGGTTTGGGGACATCTCAGGTGGGGTTTGGAGACATCTCAGGGGGGTTTGGGGACATCTCGAGAGGTCCTGGGTGGGGTTTGGGGACATCTTGAGAAGTTTGGAGACATCTGGGAGGGGTTTGGGGACATCTGGGTGGGGTTTGAGGAGGTTCAGGGTGATTTGAAGTTGGTTTTGGGTTCCTGGTGGTCTCCATGGGTTCCTGGTGGTCTCTATGGGGTTTCTGGAGATGTTTCGGGTTCCTGGTGGTCTCCACGGGTTCCTGGTGGCATTTTGGGCATTGTGGACCTGCCCAACGTTGGCTTCCCGGCCGTGTCCTCTCCAGCCGCCTTCATCCGCGTGGTGGGCTCGGAGTTCGTGCAGAAGTACCTGGGCGAGGGCCCGCGCATGGTGCGCGACGTCTTCCGCCTGGCCAAGGAGAACGCGCCGGCCATCATCTTCATCGACGAGATCGACGCCATCGCCACCAAGCGCTTCGACGCCCAGACCGGCGGTGAGGACGCGGAGCTCCTGGGGGGACCTCTGGTGCTCCTGGGTGGACCTCTGGTGGTCCTGGGTGGATTTGGGGTGGGTTTGGGGTGGGTTTAGGTGGGTTTTTGGTGGGATTTGGGCTTGAGGAACCTTCTGGAGAACTTCTGGATGAGGGTCAGGAGAACATCAAGGTGGGGTTTGAGGACCTGGAGCTCCGGCCTGGCCAGGGGTCTCCATGGGGTGGAGTTTGGGTGGTCCTGGGTGGACCTCTGGTGGTCCTGGGTGGAGTTATGGTGGTTTTTGGTGGGTTTTTGGGGTGAGGAACCTTCTGGAGAACTTCAGGATGAGGGTCAGGAGAACATCAAGGTGGGGTTTGAGGGCCTGGAGCTCCAGCCTGGCCAGGGGTCTCCATGGGGTGGGTCCTGAGTGGACCTCTGGTGGTCCTGGGTGGGTTTGGGTGGGTTTAGGTGGTTTTGGGTGGGATTTGGGCTTGAGGAACCTTCTGGAGAACTTCTGGATGGAGACCAAGGTGGGTTCTGGGGACACCTGGGTGGAATTTGGAGTCACCTGGACGAAATTTTGGGGTCACCTGGACGGAATTTTGGATTCTGGGTGGAATTTGGGGGTGAGGAACCTTCTGGAGAACCTCAGGACCACCTGGGTGGAATTTTGGGGTCTCCTGGACGGAATTTTGGATTTTGGGTGGAATTTTGGATTCTGGGTGGAATTTTGGTGGCTTTTGGGTGGTCCCTGCAGCCCAGAGGTCCCAAAATCTCCGTTTTTCGCCCCAAGCCGACCGCGAGGTCCAACGGATCCTCCTGGAGCTCCTGAACCAGATGGACGGCTTCGACCAGAACGTCAACGTCAAGGTGGGACCGGGTGGCACCAGGTGGGACCAGGTGGCCTCAGGTATCTCCAGGTGACCACGGCCACCAACCTGGGGACACCTGGACCATGAATTTTGGGGTTCTCATGGTCCTGGAGGGTCTCAGGTATCTCCAGGTGGCCTCAGGTATCTCCAGGTGACCACGGCCACCAACCTGGGGACACCTGGACCACGAATTTTGGGGTTCTCATGGTCCTGGAGGGTCTCAGGTGTCCTCAGATGTCTCCAGGTGTGCTCAGGTATCTCCAGGTGACCACGGCCACCAAACGTGAGGACACCTGGGCACGCCTGGACCAGCAGTTCTGGGGTTCTATGAGGTTTTATGGGGTTTCTATGGATTTTTATGGGATTTTGGAGATCTCAGGTGTCCTCAGGTGTCCCCTGTCCCCAGGAGATCATGGCCACCAGCCAGGTGGACACCTGGACCATGAATTTTGGGGATTTATGAGGTTTTATGGAGTCTGTGTGGATTTCTATGGATTTTTATGGGATTTTGGAGATCTCAGGTGTCCTCACCTTTCGCCTGTCCGCAGGAGATCATGGCCACCAGCCAGGTGGACACCTGGACCATGAATTTTGGGGGTTTATGAGGTTTTATGGAGTCTGTGTGGATTTTTATGGATTTTTATGGGGTTTTGAGGATCTCAGGTGTCCTCACCTGTCACCTGTCCGCAGGAGATCATGGCCACCAGCCAGGTGGACACCTGGACCATGAACTATGGGGGTTGATGACGTTTTATGGAGTCTCTTTGGATTTTTATGAGGTTCTATGAGGTTTTGAGGATCTCAGGTGTCCTCAGGTGTCACCTGTCCGCAGGAGATCATGGCCACCAACCATGAGGACACCTGGACCATGAACTGTGGGGATATTTTAGGGTTTTATGAGGTTTTATGGAGTCTGTGTGGATTTTTATGGGATTTTATGGGGTTTTGAGGATCTCAGGTGTCCTCAGGTGTCACCTGTCCACAGGAGATCATGGCCACCAACCCTGAGGACACCTGGATCAGCAATTCTGGGGTTTTTTGAGGTTTTATGGAGTCTGTGTGGATTTTTATGGATTTTTATGGGGTTTTGAGGATCTCAGGTGTCCTCAGGTGTCCCCTGTCCCCAGGAGATCATGGCCACCAACCATGAGGACACCTGGACCAAGAATTCTGGGGGTTTATGAGGTTTTATGGAGTCTCTTTGGATTTTTATGAGGTTCTGTGGGGTTTTGAGGATCTCAGGTGTCCTCAGGTTCACCTGTTCCCAGGAGATCATGGCCACCAACCATGAGGACACCTGGACCATGAACTGTGGGGATATTTTAGGGTTTTTTGAGGTTTTATGGAGTCTGTGTGGATTTTTATGGGACTTTGGAGATCTCAGGTGTCCTCAGGTGTCACCTGTCTGCAGGAGATCATGGCCACCAGCCATGAGGACACCTGGGCCATGAACTATGGGGTTTTATGAGGTTTTATGGAGTCTGTGTGGATTTTTATGGATTTTTATGGATTTTTATGGAATTTTATGGGGTTTTGGAGATCTCGGGTGTCTCCAGGTGTCCTCAGGTGTCCCCACCTGTCCCCAGGGAATCATGGCCACCAACCTGGGGACACCTGGACCATGAACTATGAGGGTTTTTTGAGGTTTTATGGAGTCTGTGTGGATCTTTATGGATTTTTATGGATTTTTATGGGACTTTGGAGATCTCGGGTGTCTCCAGGTGTCCTCAGGTGTCCCCACCTGCCCGCAGGTGATCATGGCCACCAGCCAGGTGGACACCTGGACCAAGAATTCTGGGGTTTTATGAGGTTTTATGGAGTCTGTGTGGATTCTTATGAGGTTCTATGAGGTTTTGGAGATCTCAGGTGTCCTCACCTGTCCGTAGGAGATCATGGCCACCAACCTGGACCAGCTATTCTGGGGTTTTCTGGGGCTTTTATGGAGATTTTTGGGGTTTTATGAGGTTTTATGGAGTCTGTGTGGATTTTTATGGATTTTTATGGATTTTTTATGGATTTTTATGGGACTTTGGAGATCTCGGGTGTCTCCAGGTGTCCTCAGGTGTCCCCACCTGTCCCCAGGTGATCATGGCCACCAACCGCGCGGACACGCTGGACCCGGCGCTGCTCCGGCCCGGCCGCCTGGACCGCAAGATCGAGTTCCCGCTGCCCGACCGGCGGCAGAAGCGCCTCATCTTCTCCACCATCACCGGCAAGATGAACCTGTCCGAGGAGGTGGACCTGGAGGATTGTATCCGCGCACCTGGGAGCACCTGGGCACACCTGGGCACACCTGGGCACACCTGGGCACGGCTGGGCACACCTGGGGGCACCTGGGGGAGATGGGAACACACCTGGGCACACCTGGGGGCACACCTGGGCACACCTGGGGGCACCTGGGGGCACCTGGGGGCACCTGGGCACACCTGGGGGCATGGGAACACACCCGGGGGCACCTGGGCACACACCTGTCCGAGGAGGTGGACCTGGAGGATTGTATCCGCACACCTGGGCACACCTGGGCACACACCTGGGCACAGCTGGGCACACCTGGGCATGGCTGGGGGGTTAAAAACACATCTGGGCACACCTGGGGGCACCTGGGGGCACCTGGGGGCACCTGGGGGGGTTAAAAACACACCTGGGCACACCTGGGCACACACCTGGGGGCACCTGGGGGCACCTGGGCACTCACCTGTCCGAGGAGGTGGACCTGGAGGATTGTATCCGCACACCTGGGGGCACCTGGGCACACCTGGGCACACCTGGGGGCACCTGGGGGCACCTGGGGGGCATGGGAACACACCTGGGCACACCTGGGCACACCTGGGGGCACCTGGGGACACCTGGAGGGGATGGGAACACACCTGGGCACACCTGGGGGCACCTGGGAGGGTTAAAAACTCATCTGGGCACACCTGGGCACGGCTGGGGGCACCTGGGCACTCACCTGTCTGAGGAGGTGGACCTGGAGGGTTGTATCTGCTCACCTGGGCACACCTGGGCACACACCTGGGGGCACCTGGGCACACCTGGGGGGGATGGAAACACACCTGGGGGCACCTGGGGGCACCTGGGGGCACCTGGGCATGGCTGGGCACACCTGGGCACACCTGGGCACTCACCTGTCCGAGGAGGTGGACCTGGAGGATTGTATCCGCACACCTGGGCACACCTGGGGGCACCTGGGCACACCTGGGGACACCTGGGGGCACCTGGGCACACCTGGGGGCACCTGGGGGGTTAAAAACACATCTGGGCACACCTGGGGGCACCTGGGCACACCTGGGGGGAATGGGAACACACCTGGGGGCACCTGGGCACACCTGGGGGCACCTGGGCACTCACCTGTCCGAGGAGGTGGACCTGGAGGATTGTATCCGCACACCTGGGCACACCTGGGGGCACCTGGGCACGGCTGGGCACAGCTGGGGGGGTTAAAAACACATCTGGGCACAACTGGAGGATTGTATCCGCACACCTGGGGGCACCTGGGACACACCTGGATGTGCCAAGGGCACACCTGGGCACACCTGGGCCCTTTCCTTGACCCCTGACCCAGACGTGGCGCGGCCGGACAAGATCTCGGGGGCCGACATCAACTCCATCTGCCAGGAGGTGAGGGCACAGCTGGGCACACCTGGGCACACCTGGGATGTACCTGAGATACACCTGGGCACACCTGGGATACACCTGGGATGTACCTGAGATACACCTGGGCACACCTGGGCACACCTGGGCACACCTGGGCACACCTGGGCACACCTGGGAATGTCCACAGACACACCTGGGCACACCTGGGATGTACCTGAGATACACCTGGGCACACCTGGGCACACCTGGGAGTGTCCACAGACACACCTGGGCACACCTGGGACGTACCTGAGATACACCTGGGCACACCTGGGCGTGTCCACAGACACACCTGGGCACAGGTGGGGGCACCTGGGGACACCTGGAGGCACCTGGGAATGTTCACAGACACACGTGGGCACACCTGGGCACACCTGGGACATACCTGGGTGCGCTTGGGCACAGCTGGGTGCACCTGGGACAGGTGTGGAACATGCCTCGGGCCACACCTGGGCACACCTGGGCACACAAGTGTGGCTGCAGGTGGCACAGGTGTGGCTGCAGCTGTGTAGGTGACACTCAGGTGACGCTGAGGTGTTCCAGGTGACACAGGTGTCACACAGGTGACACTCAGGTGTCCCAGGTGACACTCAGGTGACGCTCAGGTGACATTTTCAGGGTGCCATGCTGGCTGTGCATGAGAACAGGTGCACGGTGCTGGCACAGGTGACACAGGTGTGGCTGTGGCTCAGTGTAGGTGACACAGGTGACACACAGGTGTCCCAGGTGACACTGAGGTGACACTGAGGTGACAAATGTGACATTTCCAGGGCGGCATGCTGGCCGTGCGCGAGAACCGCTACATCGTGGTGGCACAGGTGTGGGTGGCTGTAGGTGACACAGGGGCGGCTGTAGGTGACACAGGTGACACAGGTGACACTGAGGTGACACTGAGGTGACATTTCCAGGGCGGCATGCTGGCCGTGCGTGAGAACCGCTGCATCGTGGTGGCACAGGTGTGGGTGGCTGTGGGTGACACAGGTGACACAGGGGTGGGTGACACAGGTGGCACAGGTGTGGCTGTAGCTCAGTGCAGGTGACCCTGAGGTGTCCCAGGTGACACACAGGTGACACAGGTGTGGGTGGCTGTAGGTGACACAGGTGTGGCTGTGGGTGGCACAGGTGACACAGGGGTGGCTGTAGCTCAGTGCAGGTGGCACAGGTGTGGCTGTAACTCGGTGTAGGTGACCCTGAGGTGTCCCAGGTGACACTCAGGTGACACTGAGGTGACATTGTCCCCAGGGTGCCATGCTGGCTGTGCGTGAGAACAGGTGCACGGTGCTGGCACAGGTGTGGGTGGCTGTAGGTGACACAGGTGTGGCTGTAGGTGACACAGGTGACACAGGTGTGGGTGACACAGGTGACACAGGGGTGGCTGTAGCTCAGTGCAGGTGGCACAGGTGTGGCTGTAACTCAATGTAGGTGACACTCAGGTGACACAGGTGACCTTGAGGGGTCCCAGGTGACACTGAGGTGACACTGAGGTGACATTTCCAGGGTGCCATGCTGGCCGTGCGCGAGAACCGCTACATCGTGCTGGCACAGGTGTGGGTGACACAGGTGACACAGGTGTGGCTGTAGGTGACACAGGTGACACAGGTGTGGCTGTAACTCGGTGTAGGTGACCCTGAGGTGTCTCAGGTGACACAGGTGACACTGAGGTGACACTGAGGTGACACAGGGGTGGCTGTGGGTGACACAGGTGACACAGGTGTGTGTGGCTGTAGGTGGCACAGGTGTGGCTGTGGCTCAGTACAGGTGACACAGGTGACACTGAGGTGTCCCAGGTGACACTCAGGTGACACTCAGGTGTCCCTGTCCCCCGGGTGCCATGCTGGCCATGCGTGAGAACAGGTGCACGGTGCTGGCACAGGTGTGGCTGTCTGTAGGTGACACAGTGCTGGCACAGGGGTGGCTGTGGGTGGCACAGGTGGCACAGGGGTGGCTGTAACTCGGTGTAGGTGACCCTGAGGTGTCCCAGGTGACACACAGGTGACACTGAGGTGACATTGTCCCCAGGGCACCATGCTGGCTGTGTGCGAGAACAGGTACACGGTGCTGGCACAGGTGTGGCTGTCTGTGGGTGGCACAGGGGTGGCTGTAGCTCGGTGCAGGTGACCCTGAGGTGTCCCAGGTGACACACAGGTGACACTGAGGTGACACTGAGGTGACACAGGGGTGGCTGTAGGTGGCACAGGTGTGGCTGTAACTCGGTGTAGGTGACACTGAGGTGTCCCAGGTGACACACAGGTGACACTCAGGTGACACTGAGGTGACATTGTCCCCAGGGGGCCATGCTGGCCGTGCGCGAGAACAGGTACACGGTGCTGGCACAGGGGTGGGTGGCTGTGGGTGACACAGGTGACACTGAGGTGTCCCAGGTGACACACAGGTGACACTGAGGTGACATTGTCCCCAGGGTGCCATGCTGGCCGTGCGCGAGAACCGCTACATCGTGGTGGCACAGGTGTGGGTGGCTGTAGGTGACACAGGTGACACAGGGGTGGCTGTAGGTGACACAGGTGTGGCTGTAACTCAGTGCAGGTGACCCTGACATGTCCAGGTGACACTGAGGTGACACTGAGGTGACACTGAGGTGACATTTCCAGGGCGCCATGCTGGCCGTGCGCGAGAACAGGTACACGGTGCTGGCACAGGTGTGGCTGTGGGTGACACAGGTGACACAGGGTTGGCTGTGGGTGACACAGGTGACACAGGGGTGGCTGTAGCTCAGTGCAGGTGACACAGGTGACACTGAGGTGTCCCAGGTGACACTGAGGTGACACTGAGGTGACATTTCCAGGGCGGCATGCTGGCCGTGCGCGAGAACAGGTACACGGTGCTGGCACAGGTGTGGCTGTCTGTAGGTGACACAGGTGACACAGGGGTGGCTGTAGCTCAGTGCAGGTGACACAGGTGACCCTGAGGTGTCCCAGGTGACACTGAGGTGACACTGAGGTGACATTGTCCCCAGGGCGGCATGCTGGCCGTGCGCGAGAACCGCTACATCGTGCTGGCCAAGGACTTTGAGAAGGCGTACAAGACCGTCATCAAGAAGGACGAGCAGGAGCACGAGTTCTACAAGTGACGCCTTGGGGACACCTTGGGGACACCTGGGGGACACCTTGGGGACACCTGGGGACACCTGGGGGACACCTGGGGACACCTGGGGACACCTGGGGACGTTCAAATAAAGCTGAGACCGGAGCGAGAGCCTTGGAGCCTTTTTGGGGACACCTGGGGACACCTGGGGACGCCGAGAGGGACATGGGGACACCCCTGGGGACACTGGGGACACTTTGGGGACACTGGGATGGCCTTGGGGACACCTGGGGACACCTTGGGGACACCTGGGGACACCTTGGGGACACCTGGGGACACTTGGGGACAACTCTGGGGACGTTCAAATAAAGCTGAGACCGGAGCGAGAGCTTTGGAGCCTTTTTGGGGACACCTGGGGACACCTTGGGGACACCTGGGGACACCTGGGGACAACTCTGGGGACGTTCAAATAAAGCTGAGACCGGAGCGAGAGCCTTGGAGCCTTTTTGGGGACACCTGGGGGACACCTTGGGGACACCTGGGGACACCTGGGGACAACTCTGGGGACGTTCAAATAAAGCTGAGACCGGAGCGAGAGCTTTGGAGCCTTTTTGGGGACACCTGGAGGGACCTGGGGACACCGAGAGGGACATGGGGACACCCCTGGGGACACTTTGGGGATACTGGGATGGCCTTGGGGACACCTGGGGACACCCCTGGGGACACTTTGGGGACACTGGGATGGCCTTGGGGACACCCCTGGGGACATTCCTGGGGACATGGGGACACTGCTGGGGACACTGGGAGGGACCTGGGGACACCGTTGGGGACGCCGGGATGGAGTTGGGGACACCCCCGGGGACATGGGGACAACCTTGTGGTGGCTTTGGGGACGCTTTGGGGACTTGGGGACAAGCTGGGGACACTCTGGGGACACCAGGAGGGACTTGGGGACACTGGGACAATGTAGGGGACATTGGGATGGCCTTGGGGACACCGGGAGGGACTTGGGGACACCCCTGGGGACACTGGGACACGGCTGGGGACACTGAGAGGGACACAGGGACAGCCTGGGGATGGGTTTGGGGACACCGGGAGGGACCTGGGGACACCCTTGGGGACACTGGGACATCACTGGGGACACCCTTGGGGACACGGGGAGGGACCTGGGGACACTGGGGACGCTGGGTTGGCTTTGGGGACAACCTGGGGGTGGCTTTGGGGACACTTTGGGGACTTGGGGACACCCTTGGGGACACCCCTGGGGACACTTTGGGGACACTGGGGTGGCCTTGGGGACATGGGGACAACCCAGGAATGGCCTTGGGGACACCCTTGGAGACTTGGGGACACCCTTGGGGACACCCCTGGGGACACTTTGGGGACACCGGGATGGACACGGGGACACCACGAGGGGTTTGGGGACATCCTTGGGGACACCGGGAGGGACTTGGGGACACTTTGGGGACACTTTGGGGACACTCATGGGGGACACTGGGGACAACCCAGGAGTGGCCTTGGGGACACCCTTGGAGACTTGGGGACAACCTGGGGACACCCCTGGGGACACTTTGGGGACACTGGAGTGGCCTTGGGGACACTTTGGGGACAACCCGGGGATGGATTTGGGGACACTTTGGGGACACCGGGATGGCCTTGGGGACACCTTGGGGACACTTTGGGGACACCGGGACAACCTCGGGGACACCTCGGGGTGGCCTTGGGGACATCGCGACACGTTCGGGGACATCGGGGAGGGGCGGGGCGTCGGGGGCTGGAGCCACGCCCACTTTAATGACGTCAATCCGTCCGTCCCGCCCCCCCCCTCGGGCGCCGCAGTGCGCCGGGACCGAGCGGAGCCGGAAAGAGCCGGAAAAAGCCGAAGCGGAGCCGAAGCGGAGCCGAAGCGGCGGCGAAGCGAGAGGCGGAAAGAGCCGAAGGTCGGCGAGCGGAAAAAGCCGAAGCGGAGCCGAAGCGGACCCGCCTGAGGGTCCGGCCATGCCTTGAAGCGGCTCCTCCGAGCCGTCCCGGGCTCTTCCTCCTCATCCTCCTCCTCCTCCTCCTCCTCCTCCTGCGGCAGGGGGAGGAGCCCATGGGCCGGGCAGGGGGCTGAGGGGGAGCGGAGCCGCTGAACTGGGCCCGAACTGGGCCCCAACTGGGCTCAACTGGGCCCAACTAGGCCGGAGACATCAGAACCGGGCCGGAAAGAGACGAAGTTATCCGGAAAGAGCCGAAGAAAGAGCGGGAGAAGCGAAGTGAGGACGGAGCTGCACGGAAAGAACCGAACCGGGCCGGAAAGAACCGAACTGGGCCGGAAAGAACCGAACTGGGCCGGAAGGAAGCGAAGCTGGGCCGGAAGTGAACGAAGGGAGAGCGGGGAGGGTCGGAAAGAGGCGAATGGAGAACGAAGAGCGCCGGAAAGAGCCGAAGGTGTCCGGAAATTGCCGAAGTGCCGCCATGTTGCTGCCGCTGCTCCTCGGGCTCCTTGAGGGTGAGTTCGGGACCCCCCCGAATGTCACCGGGACCCCAAAAATGTCCCAAAATGTCACTAAATGTCCCCAAAATGTCCCCAAAATGTCCCAAAATGTCACCTTGGAGCCCCCAGATGTCACCGGGATCCCAAAATGTCACTAAATGTCCCCAAAATGTCACCTAGACCCCCCCAAATGTCCCAAAGTGTCCCCAAAATGTCACCTGGGACTCCCCAAATGTCACCTGGGACCCCAAATGTTCCCTAAATGTCCCCAAAGTGTCCCCAAATGTCACCTGGGAACCCCAAAATGTCACCAAATGTCCCCAAAATGTCCCCAAGTGTCACCTAGGATCCCCAAAATGTCACCTGGGACCTCAAAAATGTCCCCAAATGTCCCAAAGTGTCCCCAAAATGTCTTAAAATGTCCCCAAAATGTCACCTGGGACCCCCAAAATGTCACCTGGGAACCCCAAAATGTCCTCAAATGTCCCAAAGTGTCCCCAAAATGTCTTAAAATGTCCCCAAAATGTCACCTGGGACCCCCAAATGTCCCAAAAATGTCCCCAAAATGTCCCAAAAATGTCACCTGGGACCCCCCAAATGTCCCCAAAATGTCCCCAAAATGTCCCCAAATGTCACCTAGGACCCCAAAAATGTCCCCAAATGTCCCCTGGTGTCACCTGGGACCACAAAGTGTCCAAATGAGCCAAATTTGGGACAATTTTGGGACAATTTTGGGGGAATTTTGGGGGAATTTTGGAATTTTTGGGCAGAATTTTGATGAATTTTTGGCCAATTTTGGGGCAAATTTGAGATTTTTGGGCGGAATTTTGATGAATTTTTGTCCAATTTTTGGCCGATTTTGGGATTTTTTTGGGGAATTCCAAAACCCTTCATCCCCAAATCCCAAATTTTGGGGTCCCGGGGATGAATTTTGGGGCCATTTTGGGAGATTTTGGGGCCATTTTGGGAGATTTTGGGGCCATTTTAGGCTGGATTTGATTGGAGTCGATTGTGGTGAATTTTGGGCAAAATTTCTGAGAATTTGAAGGAAATTTGAAGGAAATTTTAAAGAAATTTTAAAAAATTTTGGGATTTTTTTTGGGGATTTTGGGGTTCCTCGCTCCCCTCCCCATTTTTGGGGTCCTGAGGGTGAATTTTGGGGGGTTTTGGGCTGGATTTTGGTGCCTTTTGGGGCAAATTTTGAGGATTTTTGGATCAATTTTGGGGCGAATTTCAATGGAATATTTTGGGGGTTTTTTTTGGAATTTTTGGAGAATTTTTTTGGGAATATTTGAGGAAAATTTGGGAATTTCTCCCTGACCTCCCTTTCTGCCCCTCCCTGAAATTTTGGGGTCCTGGAGGTGGATTTTGGGTCCATTTTGGGTCAATTTTAACCATTTTGGGGTGGATTTTTGCCCAAATTTCGGTCAAATTTCATCGGAATTTCGCCGAATTTTTTGGGGAATTGCCGGAAAATTCTGGAATTCTCTCTTGACCCCCCCATTGTCTCCCCCTCCCCATTTTTGGGATTTTGGATCTGGATTTTGGGTCCATTTTAGGTCAATTTTAATGGTTTTGGGGCGGATTTTTCCTGGATTTTTGACCAAATTTCGGTCAAATTTCATCGGAATTTCACCGAATTTTTTGGGAATTCCTGGAAAATTCCAGAATTCTCTCCTGACCCCCCCATTTTCTCCCCCTCCCCATTTTTGGCATCTTGGGGTTGGATTTTGTGCCCAATTTGGGTCAATTTTAACCATTTTGGGGCGGATTTTTCCTGGTTTTTTGACCAAATTTCGGTCAAATTTCATCGGAATTTCACCGAATTTTTGGGGAATTCCTGGAAAATTCTGGAATTCTCTCCCGACCCCCCATTTCCTCCCCCTCCCCATTTTTGGGATTTTGGATCTGGATTTTGGGTCCATTTTGGGTCAATTTTAACCATTTTGGGGTGGATTTTTGAGCAAATTTCGGTCAAATTTCATCGGAATTTCACCGAATTTTTTTGGGAATTTCGTGAAAATTTGGGAATTCCTTCCTGGCCCTCCCCCCTTCTCCCAACCCCATTTTTGGCATCTTGGGGTTGGATTTTGGGTCGATTTTAGGTCGATTTTTATGGTTTTGGGGTGGATTTTTCCTGGTTTTTTGCCCAAATTTCGGTCAAATTTCACCGGAATTTCGCCGAATTTTTTGGGAACTCCCGGAAAATTCTGGAATTCTCCCCCTGCCCGCAGCCTCGGGGGCCCTGGGCGGCTGCGTGGAGGTGGCGTCGGGCACCGAGGCCGTGCTGGGGGCGCCCTTCCGGCTGCTCTGCATCGCCTGCAAGCGCCGCAGCGAGACCCCGGCCGAGGCCGAGAGCGAGTGGTTCTTCCGGCCAGAGGGGGCGCCCCAGTTCGAGAAGGTCACTGGGACAGACTGGGAGGGGACTGGGAGGGACTGGGACAAACTGGGAGGGACTGGGAGGGACTGGGAGGGACTGGGAGGGGACTGGGAGGGGATTGGGACCAACTGGGACAAACTGGGAGGGACTGGGAGTTACTGGGAGGACGCTGCAGTTCCCAAAGCCGCCAGCAGGGGGAGCCAAGAGTTCATGGAAAGGGACTGGGAGGAGATTGGGAGGGACTGGGATGGACTGGGAGGGACTGGGAGGGGACTGGGACAGACTGGGAGGGACTGGGATAGACTGGGAGGGACTGGGACAAACTGGGAGGGACTGGGAGGGAACTGGGATGAACTGGGAGGGGATTGGGAGGACTGGGATGGACTGGGAGGGACTGGGACAAACTGGGAGTTACTGGGAGGGACTGGGAGGGACTGGGACAGACTGGGATGAACTGGGAGGGACTGGGAATGGGTTGGGAGGGACTGGGAGGGACTGGGAGGGGATTGGGACAAACTGGGACAAACTAGGAGGGACTGGGAGGGACTGGGAATGGGTTGGGAGGGACTGGGAGGGGATTGGGAGGGACTGGGATGGACTGGGAGGGACTGGGAGTTACTGGGAGGGACTGGGAGGGACTGGGATGGACTGGGAGGGACTGGGAGGGACTGGGAGGGACTGGGGTATACTGGGAGGACGCTGCAGTTCCCAAAGCGGCCACTGGGGGGAGCCAAGAGTTCATTGAGAGGGACTGGGAGGGAATTGGGATGAACTGGGAGGGGACTGGGACAGACTGGGACAAACTGGGACAAACTGGGAGGGACTGGGACAGACTGGGACAAACTGGGAGGGACTGGGACAGACTGGGACAAACTGGGAGGGACTGGGACAGACTGGGAGGGACTGGGAGGGACTGGGAGGGGATTGGGAGGGACTGGGACAAACTGGGATGAACTGGGAGGGGCTGGGACAAACTGGGAGGGACTGGGATGAACTGGGAGGCACTGGGAGGGGACTGGGACAAACTGGGATGGACTGGGAGGGACTGGGAGGGACTGGGAGGGGACTGGGACAAACTGGGAGGGACTGGGAGGGAACTGGGATGAACTGGGATGAACTGGGAGGGACTGGGAGGGGACTGGGACAAACTGGGATGGACTGGGAGGGACTGGGACAAACTGGGATGAACTGGGAGGGACTGGGATGAACTGGGAGGGGACTGGGATGGACTGGGAGGGACTGGGAGTTACTGGGAGGACGCTGCAGTTCCCAAAGCTGCCACTGGGGGGAGCCAAGAGTTCATGGAAAGGGACTGGGAGGGGATTGGGAGGGACTGGGATGAACTGGGAGGGACTGGGACAAACTGGGAGGGACTGGGACAGACTGGGACAAACTGGGAGGGACTGGGAGGGACTGGGACAAACTGGGAGGACGCTGCAGTTCCCAAAGCGGCCACTGGGGGGAGCCAAGAGTTCATGGAAAGGGACTGGGAGGGGATTGGGACAAACTGGGAGGGACTGGGAGGGGACTGGGACAAACTGGGACAAACTGGGAGGCACTGGGAGGGGACTGGGAGGGGACTGGGACAGACTGGGACAAACTGGGATGGACTGGGAGGGGACTGGGACAGACTGGGAGGGACTGGGAGGGGACTGGGAGGGACTGGGACAAACTGGGAGGGACTGGGAGGGAACTGGGATGGACTGGGACAGACTGGGAGGGACTGGGATGGACTGGGAGGGACTGGGACAAACTGGGAGGGACTGGGAGGGACTGGGAGGGGATTGGGAGGACTGGGATGGACTGGGATGGACTGGGATGGACTGGGAGGGACTGGGACAAACTGGGACAGACTGGGACACACTGGGAGGGACTGGGAGGGACTGGGAGGGACTGGGAGGACGCTGCAGTTCCCAAAGCGGCCACCGGGGGGAGATGGGAGTTCACTGAGAGGGACTGGGAGGGAACTGGGAGGCACTAGGAGGGGACTGGGACAAACTGGGAGGGACTGGGACAAACTGGGAGGGACTGGGAGTTACTGGGAGGGACTGGGAGGGGACTGGGACAAACTGGGACAAACTGGGAGGGACTGGGATGAACTGGGACAAACTGGGAGGGACTGGGAGGCACTGGGAGGGGACTGGGACAAACTGGGAGGGACTGGGACAAACTGGGACAAACTGGGAGGGACTGGGACAAACTGGGACAAACTGGGAGGGACTGGGAGGGGACTGGGACCGACTGGGAGGGGACTGGGAGGGGACTGGGAGGGACTGGGAGGGGACTGGGAGGGACTGGGAGGGACTGGGAGGGGACTGGGACAAACTGGGACAAACTGGGAGGGACTGGGATGAACTGGGAGGGACTGGGATGAACTGGGAGGGACTGGGAGGGGACTGGGAGTTACTGGGAGGACGCTGCAGTTCGCAAAGTGGCCACTGGGAGGAGCCAAGAGTTCATGGAAAGGGACTGGGAGGGAACTGGGACAAACTGGGAGGGACTGGGACAAACTGGGACAAACTGGGAGGGACTGGGAATGGGTTGGGAGGGACTGGGAGGGGACTGGGAGGGACTGGGACAAACTGGGAGGGACTGGGAGGGGACTGGGACAAACTGGGAGGGACTGGGACAAACTGGGAGGGACTGGGATGAACTGGGAGGGACTGGGAATGGGTTGGGAGGGACTGGGAGTTACTGGGAGGGGACTGGGACAAACTGGGAGGGACTGGGATGGACTGGGAGGGACTGGGATGGACTGGGATGGACTGGGAGGGGACTGGGACAAACTGGGAGGGACTGGGATGAACTGGGACAAACTGGGAGGGACTGGGATGGACTGGGATGAACTGGGAGGACGCTGCAGTTCCCAAAGCGGCCACTGGGGGGAGCCAAGAGTTCATGGAAAGGGACTGGGAGGGAACTGGGATGAACTGGGAGGGACTGGGAGGGGACTGGGACAAACTGGGAGGGACTGGGAGGGGATTGGGACCAACTGGGACAAACTGGGAGGGACTGGGAGGGACTGGGACAAACTGGGAGGGACTGGGACAAACTGGGAGGGACTGGGAGGGACTGGGACAAACTGGGAGGGACTGGGACAAACTGGGACGGACTGGGAGGGACTGGGAGGGACTGGGAGGGGACTGGGACAAACTGGGAGGGACTGGGAGGGACTGGGAGTTACTGGGAGGGACTGGGAGGGACTGGGACAAACTGGGAGGGACTGGGATGAACTGGGAGGCACTGGGACAAACTGGGAGGGACTGGGATAAACTGGGACAAACTGGGACAAACTGGGAGGGGACTGGGAGGGACTGGGAGCTACTGGGAGGACGCTGCAGTTCCCAAAGCCACCACCAGGGGGAGCCAAGAGTTCATTGAGAGGGACTGGGAGGGCATTGGGACGAACTGGGAGGGACTGGGAGGGGACTGGGAGGACTGGGACAAACTGGGATGGACTGGGAAGGACTGGGAGGGACTGGGACAAACTGGGACCAACTGGGAGGGACTGGGAGGGACTGGGACAAACTGGGAGGGACTGGGAGGGACTGGGAGGGACTGGGACAAACTGGGAGGGACTGGGACAAACTGGGACAAACTGGGAGGGACTGGGAGGGACTGGGAGGGACTGGGATATACTGGGACAAACTGGGAGGGACTGGGAGGGACTGGGATGAACTGGGACAAACTGGGAGGGACTGGGAGGGACTGGGAGAGACTGGGAGGGGATTGGGACAAACTGGGAGGGACTGGGAGTTATTGGGAGGGACTGGGAGGGGGACTGGGACAAACTGGGATGAACTGGGACAAACTGGGAGGGGACTGGGAGGGACTGGGAGGTACTGGGAGGGCGCTGCGGTTCCCAAAGCCACCACCAGGGGGAGCCAAGAGTTCATTGATAAGGACTGGGAGGGGACTGGGACAAACTGGGAGGGACTGGGAGCTACTGGGAGGGGACTGGGAGGACTGGGATGAACTGGGAGGGACTGGAAGGGGGAACTGGGAGGCACTGGGATGGACTGGGATGAACTGGGAGTTACTGGGAGGACGTTGCAGTTCCCAAAGCCACCACCAGGGGGAGCTGGGAGTTCATGGAAAGGGACTGGGAGGGAACTGGGATGAACTGGGAGGGGACTGGGACAAACTGGGAGGGACTGGGAGCTACTGGGAGGACCCTGGAGAGCCCCTGGGCCATACTGGGAATCCCGGGGCTGAACTGGTCTAAACTGGGAGCTACTGGGAAGGACTTGGCACCACAATTGGGCACAGCTGCAACTCCAACCTCAACCACCGGAGGGCGCCACTGAGCCAACGCCGCTCCCAATGGCTTCCCATTAACTCTCACTGGTTCTTACTGGTTTTAACTGGTTTCTACTGGTGTGGGAGGGGATTGGGGTGAACTGGGAGGCACTGGGAGCTACTGGGGAGACGCTTGGGATATACTGGGCTGAACCGGGAGGCACTGGGAGCTACTGGGCCATACTGGGAATCACTGGGCTGAACTGGGAGGCACTGGGAGCTACTGGGGAGACATTTGGGATATACTGGGAGCTACTGGGAGGTACTGGGAGCTACTGGGGAGACACTTGGGGTATACTGGGCTGAACTGGGAGCTACTGGGCCATACTGGGAATCACTGGGCTGAACTGGGAGCTCCTGGGAATTACCTGCACCGCAATTGGGCACAGCTGCAATTCCAAACTCAACCACCGGAGGGCGCCACTGAGCCAACGCCGCTCCCAATGGCTTCCCATTAACTCTCACTGGTTCTTACTGGTTCTTACTGGTTTTTACTGGTTTAGATCCTGCACTACAGCCCCGAGGAGGGCGAGTGGGTGGCCCCGGGGCCGTTTCTGGGGGTGATCTCGTGGAACGGCTCGCGGGGCACGCGGGACCTGCAGGACCCGTCGGTGTGGGAGGGGACTGGGGTGAACTGGGAGGCACTGGGAGCTACTGGGGAGACACTTGGGATATACTGGGAGCTACTGGGCTATACTGGGAATCACTGGGCTGAACTGGGAGCTCCTGGGAATGACTTGGCGCCACAATTGGGCACAGCTGCAATTCCAACCTCAACCACCAGAGGGCGCCACTGAGCCAACGCCGCTCCCAATGGCTTCCCATTAACTCTCACTGGTTCTTACTGGTTCTTACTGGTTTTAACTGGTGTGGGAGGGGATTGGGGTGAACTGGGAGGCACTGGGAGCTACTGGGCCATACTGGGAATCACTGGGCTGAACTGGGAGCTCCTGGGAATGACCCGCGCCGCAATTGGGCACAGCTGCAATACCAAACCCAACCACCGGAGGGCGCCACTGAGCCAACGCCACTCCCAATGGCTTCCCATTAACTCTCACTGGTTCTTACTGGTTCTTACTGGTTTTAACTGGTTTTTACTGGTTTAGATCCTGCACTACAGCCCCGAGGAGGGCGAGTGGGTGGCCCCGGGGCCGTTTCTGGGGGTGATCTCGTGGAACGGCTCGCGGGGCACGCGGGACCTGCAGGACCTGTCGGTGTGGCTGGCCGAGGTGAAGCGCGCGCACGCCGGGCACTACGTGTGCCGGCTGAAGCGCAACCTGACCTTCGAGGGCTACACCTACAGCCTGGCCAGGAACCAGACCCTGAGGCTGGCCGTGGTGGAGAAAGGTGCTGGGGGGGCACTGGGATGAACTGGGATAAACTGGGAGGTGGTTGGAAGGGATTGGGAGGGACTGGAATGGAGCAGGAGGGAAGAAAAATGGAGGTAGGAGGGATTAAAGGGGAACTGGGATGGACTGGGAGGGACTGGGAGGGACTGGGATGGGACTGGGATGAACTGGGAGGGACTGGGGGGGAACTGGGAGGGACTGGGACAAACTGGGAGGGACTGGGGGGGAACTGGGAGGGACTGGGATGGACTGGGAGGGACTGGGAGGGGACTGGGCTGCACCTACAGCCTGGCCAGGAACCAGACCCTGAAGCTGGCCGTGGTGGAGAAAGGTGCTGGGAGGGCACTGGGATTGACTGGGATGGACTGGGATGAACTGGGAGGGGATTGGGATTGACTGGGATGAGCTGGGATAAACTGGGAGTTGGTTGGAAGGGGCTGGGGTGGAGTGGGATGGAGCTGGAGGGGAGTAAAGGGGAACTGGGATGGACTGGGAGGCACTGGGAGGGGATTGGGATTGACTGGGATAAACTGGGAGTTGGTTGGAAGGGGCTGGGGTGGAGTGGGATGGAGCTGGAGGGGAGTAAAGGGGAACTGGGATGGACTGGGAGGGACTGGAATGGACTGGGATGGACTGGAAGGCACTGGGACATGGTTGGGAGGCACTGGGATAGACTGGGATGAACTGGGAGGGGATTGGGATTGACTGGGATGAACTGGGAGGGGATTGGGATTGACTGGGATGAACTGGGAGTTACTGGTGTGGAGTTGGAGGGAGTTGAACGGGAGTTGCTGGGAGTTAGGAGGGACTAAAGGGGAACTGGGATGGACTGGGAGGGACTGGGAGGGACTGGGATGAACTGGGAGGGACTGGGAGGGGATTGGGATGGACTGGGATGGACTGGGAGGGACTGGGGGGGAACTGGGAGGGACTGGGACAAACTGGGAGGGACTGGGGGGGAACTGGGATGGACTGGGATGGACTGGGAGGGACTGGGAGGGGACTGGGCTGCACCTACAGCCTGGCCAGGAACCAGACCCTGAAGCTGGCCGTGGTGGAGAAAGGTGCTGGGAGGGCACTGGGATATACTGGGATGGACTGGGAGGGGATTGGGATTGACTGGGATAAACTGGGAGTTGGTTGGAAGGGACTGGGATGGAGTGGGATGGAGCTGGAGGGGAGTAAAGGGGAACTGGGATGGACTGGGAGGCACTGGGATGGACTGGGATGGACTGGAAGGCACTGGGACGTGGTTGGGAGGCACTGGGATAGACTGGGATGAACTGGGAGGGGATTGGGATGGACTGGGATGAACTGGGATAAACTGGGAGGTGGTTGGAAGGGGCTGGGATGGAGTGGGATGGAGCTGGAGGGGAGTAAAGGGAAACTGGGATGGACCGGGA
This sequence comes from Artemisiospiza belli, assembly GCA_021963965.1. Lineage (NCBI taxonomy): Eukaryota > Metazoa > Chordata > Aves > Passeriformes > Passerellidae > Artemisiospiza > Artemisiospiza belli. The sequence goes on from JAKDEW010001156.1 coordinate 38,966, forward strand.
GGCACTGGGATGGACTGGGATGAACTGGGAGGGACTGGGATGTGGTTGGGAGGGGACTGGGAGGAACTTGGATGGACTGGAAGGCACTGGGATAAACTGGGATAAACTGGGATGAACTGGGAATTAGTGGGAGGACGCTGCAGTTCCCAAAGCCGCCACCAGGCGGAGCCAGTGAGACACTGGGAGTTCATTGGGAGGGACTGGGGGGGAACTGGGATGAACTGGGAGGGACTGGGAGGGACTGGGAGGGGGCTGGGATGGACTGGGAGGGGACTGGGACAAACTGGGATGGACTGGGATGGACTGGGATGAACTGGGAGGGACTGGGAGGGGATTGGGCTGCACCTACAGCCTGGCCAGGAACCAGACCCTGAGGCTGGCCGTGGTGGAGAAAGGTGCTGGGAGGGCGCTGGGATTGACTGGGATGGACTGGGATAAACTGGGATAAACTGGGAGGTGGTTGGAAGGGACTGGGATGGAGTGGGATGGAGCTGGAGGGGAGTAAAGGGAAACTGGGATGGACTGGGAGGCACTGGGATGGACTGGGAGGGACTGGGAGGGACTGAGAGGGGACTGGGAGGAACTTGGATGGACTGGAAGGCACTGGGATGAACTGGGATAAACTGGGAGGGACTGGGAGTTGGTTGGAAGGGACTGGGATGGAGCTGGAGGGGATTGAAGGGGAACTGGGATGGACTGGGAGGCACTGGGATGGACTGGGATGGACTGGGATGGACTGGAAGGCACTGGGACGTGGTTGGGAGGCATTGGGATAGACTGGGATGAACTGGGAGGGGATTGGGATTGACTGGGATGAACTGGGAGTTACTGGTGTGGAGTTGGAGGGAGTTGAACGGGAGTTGCTGGGAGTTAGGAGGGACTAAAGGGGAACTGGGATGGACTGGGAGGGACTGGGAGGGACTGGGAGATGGTTGGGAGGGATTGGGAGGCACTGGGAGTTACTGGGAATTACTGGGAGGTGGTTGGGAGGGATTGGGAGGCACTGGGATAGACTGGGATGAACTGGGAATTACTGGGAGAGACTGGGAGTTACTGGGAGGACGCTGCAGTTCCCAAAGGCGCCAGCAGGCGGAGGCAGTGAGACACTGGGAGATCATTGGGAGGGACTGGGAGGGAACTGGGAGGGACTGGGACAAACTGGGAGGGACTGGGGGGGAACTGGGAGGGACTGGGACAAACTGGGAGGGGATCGGGATCAACCCTAGGATCAAACTGGGAGGGACTGGGATCAAACTGGGAGGGACTGGGATCAAACTGGGAGGGACTGGGATCAAACTGGGAGCACTGGGATCAAACTGGGAGGGACTGGGATCAAACTGGGAGCACTGGGATCAAACAGGGAGCACTGGGATCAAACTGGGAGGGACTGGGATAACACTGGGATCAAACTGGGAGCACCGGGATCAAACTGGGAGGGACTGGAAACACAGAGATCAAACTGGGAGCACTGGGAGGGCACTGGGATCAAACTGGGAGGGACTGGGATAACACTGGGATCAAACTGGGAGCACTGGGATCAAACTGGGAGGGACTGGGAGGGCACCGGGATCAAACTGGGAGCACTGGGATCAAACTGGGAGGGACTGGGATCAAACTCGGATCAAACTGGGAGAGACTGGAAACACAGAGATCAAACTGGGATCAAACTGGGAGCACTGGGAGAGGGCTGGGATCAAACTGGGAGCACTGGGAGAGGGCTGGGATCAAACTGGGAGCACTGGGATCAAACTGGGAGGGACTGGAAACACAGAGATCAAACTGGGATCAAACTGGGAGGGACTGAGAGGGCTGAGATCAAACTGGGAGGGACTGGGATAACACTGGGATCAAACTGGGAGCACTGGGAGGGCACCAGGATCAAACTGGGAGCACTGGGATCAAACTGGGAGGGACTGGGATAGCACTGGGATCAAACTGGGAGCACTGGGAGGGCGCTGGGATCAAACTGGGACTCACTGGAAAGCTCCATGCCCATATAAGGCAGAAAGTGGGCGTGGCTTAGGCAAAACCGGGCGTGGCTTAGCCCGGAACGCCCAAACTCGGCCTCAAAACCGTGAAATTTCCCGGATTTTTTTCGGGATTTTTTGGGGGGATTTTTTCGGGATTTTTTCGGGGTTTTTTTGGGGACAATTCTCAGGATTTTAGGAGATTTTTTCTGGCCCCGCAGCGCGGCGGGACCTGGCGTCCATCGTGTCCGAGATCCTGATGTACGTGCTCATCGTGGTGCTGACGCTCTGGCTCGCCGCCGAGATGCTCTACTGCTACCGCAAGGTGGCGGCCGCCTCCCCGCCCCCCGACAGCGCGTGAGTGGGCGGGGCCTCCGCGGGCGGGGCCTCCGTGGGCGGGGCTTAAGGCCGGGGCGAAGTTTTGGGGGGAAAAATGTAAAAAAACTGGGCGAGAAAAGGGCGGGAAATGAGGAAATTAGGGGGTTAAAATGTTGGTGGGGGGCGTGGCTTAAAGCGTGGGGGCGTGGCTTTGGGAGTGGGTGTGGCCCAAAGGGGCGTGGTTTAGATTTGGAGTGGTTTGGGTTGGAGTTTGGGGGAGAAACGCAAAAAATTGGATGAAAATGGGGGGGAAAATGAGGAAATTAGGAGGAAAATGGAGGTTTAAAATGGTGGGAGGGGCGTGGCTTAAAGAATGGGGGCGTGGCTTTAAGTTGTGGGCGTGGCTTCAGACTGGGTGTGGCCTAAAGGGGGCGTGGTTTAATTTTGGAGTGGTTTGGGTTGGAGTTTGGGGGAGAAATGCAAAAAATTGGGGAAAAATGGGGGGAAAAATGAGGAAATGAGGAGGAAAATGGGGTTTTAAAATGGTGGGAGGGGCGTGGCTTGAGGTTGTGGGCGTGGCTTCAGACTGGGTGTGGCCAAAAGGGGGCGTGGTTTAATTTTGGAGTGGTTTGGGTTGGAGTTTGGGGGAGAAATGTAAAAAATTGGGGAAAAATGGGGGAAAAAATGAGGAAATTAGGAGGAAAATGGAGGTTTAAAATGGCGGAGGGGGCGTGGCTTAAAGAATGAGGGCGTGGCTTCAGACTGGATGTGGCCTAAAGGGGGTGGGGTTTAATTTTGGAGTGGTTTGGGTTGGAGTTTGGGGGAGAAATGCAAAAAATTGGATGAAAATGGGGCAAAAATGAGGAAATTACGAGGAAAATGGAGGTTTAAAATGGCGGAGGGGGCGTGGCTTAAAGAATGGGGGCGTGGCTTGAGACTGGGTGTGGCCTTAGGGGCGTGGCTGAATTTCAGGGGAAGGAATTGGAAACTCGGGGTTAAAAATGTGAGAATTGGGGCAAAAATGGTGAAATGAGGAGGAAAATGGGGTTTCAAAATGGTTGGAGGGGCGTGGCTTGAGGTTGTGGGCGTGACTTCAGACTGGGTGTGGCCTAAAGGGGGCGTGGTTTAGATTTGGAGTGGTTTGGGTTGGAGTTTGGGGGAGAAATGCAAAAAATTGGGTGAAAATGGGGGGAAAAATTAGGAAATTAGGAGGAAAATGGAGGTTTAAAATGGCGGAGGGGGCGTGGCTTAAAGAACGGGGGCGTGGCTTCAGACTGGAGTAAAGGGGGTGTGGTTTAATTTTGGAGTGGTTTTGGTTGGAATTTGGGGGAGAAACGCAAAAAATTGGGTGAAAATGGGGATAAAAATGAGGAAATGAGGAGGAAAATGGGGTTTCAAAATGGCGGGAGGGGCGTGGCTTGAGGTTGTGGGCGTGGCTTCAGACTGGGTGTGGCCTAAAGGGGGCGTGGTTTAGATTTGGAGTGGTTTGGGTTGGAGTTTGGGGGAGAAATGCAAAAAATTGGGTGAAAATGGGGGGAAAAATTAGGAAATTAGGAGGAAAATGGAGGTTTAAAATGGCGGAGGGGGCGTGGCTTAAAGAACGGGGGCGTGGCTTCAGACTGGAGTAAAGGGGGTGTGGTTTAATTTTGGAGTGGTTTTGGTTGGAATTTGGGGGAGAAACGCAAAAAATTGGGTGAAAATGGGGATAAAAATGAGGAAATGAGGAGGAAAATGGGGTTTCAAAATGGCGGGAGGGGCGTGGCTTGAGGTTGTGGGCGTGGCTTCAGACTGGGTGTGGCCTAAAGGGGGTGGGGTTTAATTTTGGAGTGGTTTGGGTCGGAATTTGGGGGAGAAACGCAAAAAATTGGATGAAAATGGGGGAAAAAATGAGGAAATTAGGAGGAAAATGGAGGTTCAAAATGGCGGAGGGGGCGTGGCTTAAAGAATGGAGGCGTGGCTTCAGACTGGGTGTGGCCTAAAGGGGGCGTGGTTTAATCATGGAGTGGTTTGGGTTGGAATTTGGGGGAGAAATGCAAAAAACTGGATGAAAATGGGGCGAAAATGAGAAAATTAGGAGGAAAATGGAGGTTTAAAATGGCGGAGGGGGCGTGGCTTAAAGAATGAGGGCGTGGCTTCAGACTGGGTGTGGACTAAAGGGGGCGTGGTTTAAATTTGGAGTGGTTTGGGTTGGAGTTTGGGGGAGAAATGCAAAAAATTGGGTAAAAATGGGGGAAAAATGAGGAAATGAGGAAAATGGGGTTTCAAAATGGTGGGAGGGGCGTGGCTTGAGGCTGTGGGCGTGGCTTCAGACTGGGTGTGGCCTAAAGGGGGTGGGGTTTAATTTTGGAGTGGTTTGGGTTGGAGTTTGGGGGAGAAACGCAAAAAATTGGGTGAAAATGGGGGAAAAAATGAGGAAATGAGGAGGAAAATGGAGGTTTAAGATGGCGGAGGGGGCGTGGCTTACAGAATGGGGGCGTGGCTTCAGACTGGGTGTGGCCTAAAGGGGGCGTGGTTTAATCATGGAGTGGTTTGGGTTGGAGTTTGGGAGAGAAACGCAAAAAATTGGGTGAAAATGGGGCAAAAAATGAGGAAATTAGGAGGAAAATGTAGGTTTAAAATGGCGGGGGGGGCGTGGCTTAAAGAATGGGGGCGTGGCTTTGGAGTGGGTGTGGCCTAAGGGGGCGTGGGTGAATTTCAATTTTTTGGATTTTGGGGCATTTTGGGGTGGAATTTTGGGGATTTTGGGGCATTTTTGGGGTGGATTTTTAGGGCATTTTTGGGGTGGATTTTTAGGGCATTTTTGGGGTGGATTTTTTTCATTTTGGGGCATTTTGGGGTGGGATTTTTGGGTGGATTTTTTGGGGGTTTTGGGGCATTTTTGGGGTGGAATTTTGGGGATTTTGGGGCATTTTTGGGGTGGATTTTTTTGGTTTTGGGTGGGATTTTTGGGTGGATTTTTTTGGGTTTTTGGGGCATTTTGGGGTGGATTTTTGGGGCATTTTGGGGTGGAATTTTGGGGATTTTGGGGCATTTTTGGGGTGGATTTTTTTCTTTTTGGGTGGGATTTTTGGGTGGATTGTTTTGGGTTTTGGGGCATTTTGGGGTGGGAATTTTGGGGCATTTTTGGGGTGGATTTTTTTGGTTTTGGGTGGGATTTTTGGGTGGATTTTTTGGGGGTTTTGGGGCATTTTGGGGTGGGATTTTTGGGGTGGAATTTTGGGGATTTTGGGACATTTTTGGGGTGGATTTTTTTCATTTTGGGGCATTTCTGGGTGGGATTTTTGGGTGGATTTTTTTGGGGTTTTGGGGCACTTTGGGATGGGATTTTTGGGGCATTTTTGGGGTGGAATTTTGGGGATTTGGGGGCATTTTTGGAGTGGATTTTTTTCTTTTTGGGTGGGATTTTTGGGTGGATTTTTTTAGAGTTTTGGCGCATTTTGGGGTGGAATTTTGGGGATTTTGGGACATTTTTGGGGTGGATTTTTTCCATTTTGGGGCATTTCGGGGTGGGATTTTGGGGCATTTTTGGTGTTGAGATTTTAGGATTTTGGAGACATTTTTGTGGTGGGATTTTGGGGATTTTGGGGTGGAATTTTTTTAGATTTTTTGGGTGGATTTTTTCATTTTGGGGCATTTCTGGGTGGGATTTTTGGGTGGATTTTTTTAGGGTTTTGGGGCATTTTGGGGTGGATTTTTGGGGCATTTTGGGGTGGAATTTTGGGGATTTTGGGGCATTTTTGGGGTGGATTTTTTTGGTTTTGGGTGGGATTTTTGGGTGGATTTTTTGGGGGTTTTGGGGCATTTTGGGGTGGAATTTTGGGGATTTTGGGGCATTTTTGGGGTGGATATTTTTCTTTTTGGGTGGGATTTTTTGGGTGGATTTTTTTAGGGTTTTGGGGCATTTCGGGGTGGGATTTTGGGGCATTTTGGGACATTTTTGGGTGGATTTTTTTCTTTTTGGGGCATTTTTGGGTGGGATTTTTGGGTGGATTTTTTTGGGGTTTTGGGGTATTTTGGGGTGGGATTTTTGGGGCATTTTGGGGTGGAATTTTGGGGATTTTGGGGCATTTTTGGGGTGGAATTTTTTGGGATTTTGGGGTGGATTTTTTAGGGCATTTTTGGGGTGGATTTTTTTCATTTTGTGGCATTTTGGGTGGGATTTTTGGGTGGATTTTTGGGTGGATTTTTTTAGGGTTTTGGGGCATTTTGGGGTGGGATTTTTGGGGCATTTTGGGGTGGAATCTTGGGGATTTTGTGGCATTTTTGGTGTGGATTTGTTTGGTTTTGGGTGGGATTTTTGGGTGGATTTTTTTTTGTTTGTTTGTTTTTGTTTTTGGACATTTTGGGGCGGAATTTTTGGATTTCGGGGCCCCTCCCCCACGCCGAATTTCGCCCCTCCCCCCCCCTCAGGTCGGAGTACCTGGCCATCACCTCGGAGAGCAAAGAGAACTGCGGCGGCGTCCAGGCGGCCCGAGTGACCCCGAGTGACCTCTGACCCCCGAGTGACCCCGAGTGACCCCGAGTGACCTCTGACCCCCCCAGGCCCCCCCCTGCAATAACCCCCCCGGGGGGGACCCCCCCCTGACCCCTCCCCCACCCCCGACCCCCGCATGGCCCCTCCCCCACCCAGACCCCAAAATTGGGGGGGAGAAAAAAAATCCCGAAAAAATTTTGGGGGAAAAAATCCCAAAAATTTGGGGGAAAAATTGCAAAATTTAAGAGAAAAAAAATCCCCAACAGTTAGGGCAAAAATCACAAAATTTCAGGGAAAAAAATCCCAAACATTTGGAGGAAAAATCCCAAAAATTTTGGGCAAAAATCTCAAAATTTAGGAGAAAAAAAATCCGCAAAATTTAGGGCAAAAATCACAAAATATCGGGGAAAAAATCCCAAAAATTTGCCAAAAAAATCCCAAAAATTTGCCAAAAAATTCCCAAAAATTTGGGGGGAAAATCTCGAAATTTAGGAGGAAAAAATCCCCAATATTTTGGGCAAAAATCTCAAAATTTCAGGGAAAAAAATCCCAAAAATTTGGGGGAAAAATCCCAAAAATTTTGGGGGAAAAGTCCCAGAATTTCAGGGAAAAAATCCCAAAATTTCAGAGAAAAAATCCCAAAAATTTGGGGGGAAAAGTCCCAAAATTTGGAGAGAAAAAATTCCCAAAATTTGAGGAAAAAAAGTCCCAAAATTAAGGAAAAATTCTCAAGAATTTAAATGGAAAAGTCATAAAATTTGAGGGGAAACAAAACCCAGAATTAAGGAAAATGATCCCAAAAATTGGAGCAGAAAAGTCTCAAAATTTGAGGGAAAAAATCCCAAAATTGAGAGGAAAAAATGCTGACGTGGAGATTTAAAAATCTCAAAATTTGGTGGGAAAAATCCCAAAATTAAGGGAAAAAATCTGCAAAAATTTGAGGGGAAAAGTCCCAAAAAAATGGGGGAAAAACTAAAAAAATTGGTGGAAAATATCCCAAAATTTGGGGAGAAAATCCCAAAAATTTGTGGGGAAAAGTCACAAAATTTGAGGGAAAAAATCTGGGGGGGGATCTCAAAAATTGGAGGAAAAAAATCTTTCAAAATTCAGGGAAAAAAATTCAAAATTTGTTTAAAATAATCCCAAAATTTCGGTTAAATTTCTTCAAAGTTTGGCAGAAAATCCCCCAAAATTTCCCCCCAAAAATCCCAAAATTTGGAGTCAAATCTCCCAAATTCAGGACAAAAAAATTTCCAAATTTTGGGGGAAAAAAAAAATTCCCAAATTTTTGGGGGAAAATTCCCAAATTTTGGGGTCAAATTCCCCAAATTTGGGGTCGATCCCCCCCCAGTGTGAGAGGAGTGCGCATGTAAATGAGCTGTATGCAAATGAGCTGTATGCAAATGAGAGATGTTTAAAAGAGCAATATGTAAATGAGACAAGAGGACGAGACCTCAACAGCACTTTATGCAAATGAGGGGGGGTGTGGCAATGCAGATGAGGGTGATATGCAAATGAGGGGTGTGTAAATAGATGTAAATGAGGTGGTATGCAAATGAGATGGAGGTGGGAACTGTAACCGCGGGTTATTTATTATGTAAATGAGCTGTACATAAACAAAGCGTTATGCAAATGAGCACTGACACAGCCGCACAAATGCACATCTCACTTAATTGCGATATGCAAATGAACCTGCAAACGAGGCGGGGCATGCAAATGAGCACCGAGCACCGTATGCAAATGAGCACCGCCGCGCCAACACATCGCTGTATGCAAATGACCGCCCGTATGCAAATGAGTGCCATAATTAACGGAGTAATTGTGCCAAGCCCCGATATGTAAATGAACATGCAAATGAACATGCAAATGAGCTGGAGTGCCGAGACTCGAGTCCTTGGTGGGGGCGGGTCGCCGGTATGCAAATGAGATTTATGCTAATGAGGGATGCACCAATGGGAATACAATGGGAGGCGGGCTATGCAAATGAGCTGTATGCAAATGAGGTGGGTGACGTCATCGGGGTAGCTTGGGGTTTATGGGAGGTCGATGACGTCATCAGGGGGAAGTCGATGACATCATCGGGGTGGGAGGGGAAATTTGGGGCAAAATTCCCAAATTTGGGCATCGATGATGTCACCGGGGGGGGGGTCAGGGGGGATTTTGGGGTGAAATTCCCAAATTTTGGGGTCCCCGGGATCATTTTGGGGTCAAATTCCCAAATTTTGGGGTTTCTGGGATCATTTTGGGGTCAAATTCCCAAATTTTGGGGTCCTTGGGATCATTTTGGGGTCAAATTCCGGAATTTTGGGGTCCCCGGGATCATTTTGGGGTAAAATCCCCCAAATTTTGGGGTCTCTGGGATCATTTTGGGGTCAAATTCCCAAATTTTGGGGTCCTTGGGATCATTTTGGGGTCAATTCCTGGAATTTTGGGGTCTTTGGATCATTTTGGGGTGAAATTCCCAAATTTTGGGGTCTCTGGGCTCATTTTGGGGTCAAATTCCGGAATTTTGGGGTCCCTGGGATCATTTTAGGGGCAAATCCCAAAATTTTGGGGTCCAGGATCCAATTTGGGGCTGAATTTCCAAATTTTGGGGTCGAATTTCCAAATTTTGGGGCTGAATTTCCAAATTTTGGGGTCAAAATCCCAAAATTTTGGGGTCCCATTCTCGAATTTTGGGCTCCAGAACCCAAATTTTGGGGTGAACCCCTCGAATTTTGGGGTTCTGGCACCGATTTTGGGGTCA
>JAKDEW010001157.1:0-48469 GCA_021963965.1 Artemisiospiza belli
TCTTCCTCCTTGACTTTTTCCCCTGCTTTTGCAACATCTGTGAGCTTAGTTTTGGCATCTTTTGGTCCTTTGCACAGCACCTGCTAATACCCCAGGCCACTTTCTAAGAGTCATTAAATTTCCTAAATTTTCTTTTTATCTCCTCCAATTGCAAATCCTTTGATGTTGTCTCCATTCCAGCGTGTTTGTAGGTCCTTCTTTTCTGTTTTGGCCTTCAGTGGGGATCAATTTTTGCAAGCTTTGCTGCATGTGCCTGCCCTTGGTGGCGTATGGCCTGCCTGCACTTTGATGGCTTTGACTTTGGGAAAGATTTTTTTTTTTTTTTTCTATTTTGTTTTAAGTATTCATGCCATGTCCCTCATATCTTTCCCCCTAAGTTGTGTCTTCCTCCTTGAGTTTTTCCCCTGCTTTTGCAACATCTGTGAGCTTAGTTTTGGCATCTTTTGGTCCTTTCCACTGCACCTGATATAAACCCCAGGCCATTTTCTCAGAGTCACTAAATTTCCAAAATTTTTTTTTTCTCCTCCAATTGCAATTCCTTTGATGTTGACTCCTTTCCAGCGTGTTTGTAGGTCCTTCTTTTCTGTTTTGGCCTTCAGTGGGGATCAATTTTGGCAAGCTTTGCTGCATGTGCCTGCCCTTGGTGGCGTATGGCCTGCCTGCATTTTGATGGCTTTGACTTTGGGAAAGATTTTTTCTTTTTTTTTTATTATTATTTTAAGTATTCATGCCATGTCCCTCACATCTTGCCCCCTAAGTTGTGTCTTGCTCCTTGACTTTTTCCCCTGCTTTTGCAACATCTGTGAGCTTAGTTTTGGCACCTTTTGGTCCTTTGCAATGCAGCTGATTTCCTCACAGCCTATATTTTGAAGAGACTAAAATTCCAGATTTTCTGCTTTTTTCAATTGCATTTCATTTGAACCTATCTCCTTTCCAGAGTGTTTGTAAGCCTTTCTTTTGGGATTCGTAAGATTACTTTTCCCTTCCCGAAAGGAAATTTCATTTCCTTTCGGGAAGGGAAAAGGAATCTTGCGATTTCAATGGGGACCAATAGAGGAATCTTTGGTGCATGTCCCTGCACTTGATGGCAGGCCATGCCTTTTGATGGCTTTGACTTTGGGAAAGATTTTTTTCTTTTTATGGTTGTTTTCTGTAGTGTTCATGCCATGTCCCTCATATCTTGCCCCCTAAGTTGTGTCTTCCTCCTTGACTTTTTCCCCTGCTTTTGCAACATCTGTGAGCTTAGTTTTGGCATCTTTTGGTCCTTTGCACTGCACCTGATAAAACCCCAGGCCACTTTCTAAGAGTCATTAAATTTTCCAAATTTTCTTTTTTTCTCCCCCAATTTCAATTCCTTTGATGTTGTCTCGATGCCAGCGTGTTTGTAGTTCCTTCTTTTCTTTTTTGGCCTTCAGTGGGGATCAATTTTGGCAAGCTTTGCTGCATGTGCCTGCCCTTGGTGGCGTATGGCCTGCCTGCATTTTGATGGCTTTAACTTTGGGAAAGATTTTTTTCTTTTTTTGGTTGTTTTCTGAAGTGTTCATGCCATGTCCCTCATATCTTGCCCCCTAAGTTGTGTCTTCCTCCTTGAGTTTTTCCCCTGCTTTTGCAACATCTGTGAGCTTAGTTTTGGCACCTTTTGGTCCTTTGCAATGCAGCTGATTTCCTCACAGCCTATTTTTTGTAGAGACTAAAATTCCCGATTTTCTGCTTTTTTCAATTGCATTTCATTTGATCCTATCTCCTTTCCAGAGTGTTTGTAAGCCTTTCCTTTGGGATCCGCAAGATTCCTTTTCCCTTCCCGAAAGGAAATTTCATTTCCTTTTGGGAAGGGAAAAGGAATCTGGCGATTTCAATGGGGACCAATAGAGGAATCTTTGGTGCATGTCCCTGCACTTGATGGCAGGCCATGCCTTTTGATGGCTTGGACTTTGGGAAAGATTTTTTTCTTTTTATGGTTGTTTTCTGTAGTGTTCATGCCATGTCCCTCATATCTTGCCCCCTAAGTTGTGTCTTCCTCCTTGACTTTTTCCCCTGCTTTTGCAACATCTGTGAGCTTAGTTTTTGCATTTTTTGGTCCTTTGCATTGCACCTGCTAAAACCCCAGGCCACTTTCTAAGAGTCATTAAATTTTCCAAATTATCATTTTTCTCCTCCAATTTCAATTCCTTTGATGTTGTCTCGATGCCAGCGTGTTTGTAGTTCCTTCTTTTCTGTTTTGGCCTTCAGTGGGGATCAATTTTGGCAAGCTTTGCTGCATGTGCCTGCCCTTGGTGGCGTATGGCCTGCCTGCATTTTGATGGCTTTGACTTTGGGAAAGATTTTTTTCTTTTTTTGGTTGTTTTCTGAAGTGTTCATGCCATGTCCCTCATATCTTGCCCCGTAAGTTGTGTCTTCCTCCTTGACTTTTTCCCCTGCTTTTGCAACATCTGTGAGCTTAGTTTTGGCATCGTTTGGTTTTTGCACTGCACCAGATATAAACCCAGGCCATTTTCTTAGAGTCACTAAATTTCCCAAATTTTCTTTATTTCTCCTCCAATTGCAATTCCTTTGATGTTGACTCCTTTCCAGTGTGTTTGTAGGTCCTTCTTTTCTGTTTTGGCCTTCAGTGGGGATCAATTTTGGCAAGCTTTGCTGCATGTGCCTGCCCTTGGTGGCGTATGGCCTGCCTGCATTTTGATGGCTTTGACTTTGGGAAAGATTTTTTCTTTTTTTGGTTGTTTTCTGAAGTGTTCATGCCATGTCCCTCATATCTTGCCCCCTAAGTTGTGTCTTCCTCCTTGACTTTTTCCCCTGCTTTTGCAACATCTGTGAGCTTAGTTTTGGCACCTTTTGGTCCTTTGCACTGCACCTGCTAATACCCTAGGCCACTTTCTAAGAGTCATTAAATTTCCTAAATTTTCTTTTTATCTCCTCCAATTGCAAATCCTTTGATGTTGTCTCCATTCCAGCGTGTTTGTAGGTCCTTCTTTTCTGTTTTGGCCTTCAGTGGGGATCAATTTTGGCAAGCTTTGCTGCATGTGCCTGCCCTTGCTGGCGTATGGCCTGCCTGCACTTTGATGGCTTTGACTTTGGGAAAGATTTTTTTTTTCTATTTTGTTTGAAGTATTCATGCCATGTCCCGCATATCTTGCCCCCTAAGTTGTGTCTTCCTCCTTGACTTTTTCCCCTGCTTTTGCAACATCTGTGAGCTTAGTTTTGGCACCTTTTGGTCCTTTGCAATGCAGCTGATTTCCTCACAGCCTATTTTTTGAAGAGACTAAAATTCCCGATTTTCTGCTTTTTTGAGTTGCATTTCATTTGATCCTATCTCCTTTCCAGAGTGTTTGTAAGCCTTTCTTTTGGGATTCGCAAGATTCCTTTTACCTTCCTGAAAGGAAATTTCGTTTCCTTTTGGGAAGGGAAAAGGAATCTTGTGATTTCAATGGGGACCAATAGAGGAATCTTTGTTGCATGTCCCTGCACTTGATGGCAGGCCATGCCTTTTGATGGCTTTGACTTTGGGAAAGATTGTTTTCTTTTTTTGGTTGTTTTCTGTAGTGTTCATGCCATGTCCCTCATATCTTGCCCTCTAAGTTGTGTCTTCCTCCTTGACTTTTTCCCCTGCTTTTGCAACATCTGTGAGCTTAGTTTTGGCATCTTTGGTCCTTTGCAGTGCACGTGATATACTGCCAGGCCATTTACTTAGAGTCACTAAATTTCCCAAATTTTCATTTTTTCTCCTCCAATTGCAATTCCTTTGATTTTGACTACTTTCCAGCGTGTTTGTAGGTCCTTCTTTTCTGTTTTGGCCTTCAGTGGGGATCAATTTTGGCAAGCTTTGCTGCATGTGCCTGCACTTGCTGGCGTATGGCCTGCCTGCATTTTGATGGCTTTGACTTTGGGAAAGATTTTTTCTTTTTTTTTTTTTTAATATTTTAAGTATTCATGCCATGTCCCTCACATCTTGCCCCCTAAGGTGTGTCTTCCTCCATGACTTTTTCCACTGCTTTTGCAACATCTGTGAGCTTAGTTTTGGCACCTTTTGGTCCTTTGCACTGCACCTGATATAAACCCAGGCCATTTTCTTAGAGTCATTAAATTTCCAAAATTTACTTATTTCTCTTCCAATTGCAATTCCTTTGATGTTGACTCCTTTCCAGCGTGTTTGTAGGTCCTTCTTTTCTGTTTTGGCCTTCAGTGGGGATCAAATTTTGACAAGCTTTGCTGCATGTGCCTGCCCTTGGTGGCGTATGGCCTGCCTGCACTTTGATGGCTTTGACTTTGGGAAAGATTTTTTCTTCTTTTGTTTTTTATTATTGTAAGTATTCATGCCATGTCCCTCACATCTTGCCCCCTAAGTTGTGTCTTCCTCCTTGACTTTTTCCCCTGCTTTTGCAACATCTGTGAGCTTAGTTTTGGCAACTTTTGATGCTTTGCAATGCAGCTGATTTCCTCACAGCCAATTTTTTAAGAGACTAAAATTCCCGATTTTCTGCTTTTTTCAATTGCATTTCATTTGAACCTATCTCCTTTCCAGAGTGTTTGTAAGCCTTTCTTTTGGGATTCGCAAGATTCCTTTTCCCTTCCCGAAAGGAAATTTCATTTCCTTTCGGGAAGGGAAAAGGAATCTTGCGATTTCAATGGGGACCAATAGAGGAATCTTTGGTGCATGTCCCTGCACTTGATGGCAGGCCATGCCTTTTGATGGCTTTGACTTTGGGAAAGATTGTTTTCTTTTTTTGGTTGTTTTCTGAAGTGTTCATGCCATGTCCCTCATATCTTGCCCCCTAAGTTGTGTCTTCCTCCTTGACTTTTTCCCCTGCTTTTGCAACATTTGTGAGCTTAGTTTTGGCACCTTTTGGTCCTTTGCAATGCACCTGATAAAACCCCAGACCATTTTCTTAGAGTCACTAAATTTCCCAAATTTCCTTTTTTTCTCCTCCAATTGCAATTCCTTTGATTTTGGCTCCTTTCGAGCGTGTTTGTAGGTCGTTCTTTTCTGTTTTGGCCTTCAGTGGGGATCAATTTTGACAAGCTTTGCTGCATGTGCCTGCCCTTGCTGGCGTATGGCCTGCCTGCACTTTGATGGCTTTGACTTTGGGAAAGATTTTTTCTTTTTTTTTTTTTATTATTTTAAGTATTCATGCCATGTCCCTCACATCTTGACCCCTAAGTTGTGTCTTCCTCCTTGACTTTTTCCCCTGCTTTTGCAACATCTGTGAGCTTAGTTTTGGCACCTTTTGGTCCTTTGCACTGCACCTGATATAAACCCAGGCCATTTTCTTAGAGTCATTAAATTTCCAAAATTTACTTTTTTCTCTTCCAATTGCAATTCCTTTGATGTTGACTCCTTTCCAGCGTGTTTGTAGGTCCTTCTTTTCTGTTTTGGCCTTCAGTGGGGATCAATTTTGACAAGCTTTGCTGCATGTGCCTGCCCTTGGTGGCGTATGGCCTGCCTGCATTTTGATGGCTTTGACTTTTGGAAAGATTTTTTCTTCTTTTGTTTTTTATTATTGCAAGTATTCATGCCATGTTCCTCATATCTTGCCCCCTAAGTTGTGTCTTCCTCCTAGACTTTTTCCCCTGCTTTTGCAACATCTGTGAGCTTAGTTTTGGCACCTTTTGGGCCTTTGCAATGCAGCTGATTTCCTCACAGCCTATTTTTTGAAGAGACTAAAATTCCCGATTTTCTGCTTTTTTCAATTGCATTTCATTTGATCCTATCTCCTTTTCAGAGTGTTTGTAAGCCTTTCTTTTGGGATTCGCAAGATTCCTTTTCCCTTCCCGAAAGGAAATTTCATTTCCTTTTGGGAAGGGAAAAGGAATCTTGCGATTTCAATGGGGACCAATAGAGGAATCTTTGTTGCATGTCCCTGCACTTCATGGAAGGCATGCCTTTTGATGGCTTTGACTTTGGGAAAGATTTTTTCTTTTTTTGGTTGTTTTCTGAAATGTTCATGCCATGTCCCTCATATCTTGCCCCCTAAGTTGTGTCTTCCTCCTTGACTTTTTCCCCTGCTTTTGCAACATCTGTGAGCTTAGTTTTGGCACCTTTTGGTCCTTTGCAATGCACCTGATATAAACCCAGGCCATTTTCTTAGAGTCATTAAATTTCCAAAATTTACTTTTTTCTCTTCCAATTGCAATTCCTTTGATGTTGACTCCTTTCCAGCGTGTTTGTAGGTCCTTCTTTTCTGTTTTGGCCTTCAGTGGGGATAAATTTTGGCAAGCTTTGCTGCATGTGCCTGCCCTTGGTGGCGTATGGCCTGCCTGCATTTTGATGGCTTTGACTTTGGGAAAGATTTTTTCTTTTTTTTTTTTTTATTTTTTTAAGTATTCATGCCATGTCCCTCACATCTTGCCCCCTCAGTTGTGTCTTCCTCCTTGACTTTTTCCCCTGCTTTTGCAACATCTGTGAGCTTAGATTTGGCATCTTTGGTCCTTTGCACTGCACATGATATACTGCCAGGCCATTTTCTTAGAGTCACTAAATTTCCCACATTTTCTATTTTTCTCTTCCAATTGCAATTCCTTTGATGCTGACTCCTTTCCAGTGTGTTTGTAGGTCCTTCTTTTCTGTTTTGGCCTTCAGTGGGGATCAATTTTGGCAAGCTTTGCTGCATGTGCCTGCCCTTGGTGGCGTATGGCCTGCCTGTATTTTGATGGCTTTGACTTTGGGAAAGATTTTTTCTTCTTTTTTTTTTTATTATTGTAAGTATTCATGCCATGTCCCTCATATCTTGCTCCCTAAGTTGTGTCTTCCTCCTTGACTTCTTCCCCTGCTTTTGCAACATCTGTGAGCTTCGTTTCGGCACCTTTTTGTCCCTTGCACTGCACTTGATGAAACCCCAGGCCATTTTCTTAGAGTCACTAAATTTCCCAAAATTTTCTTTTTTTCTCCTCCAATTGCAATTCCTTTGATGGTTCTCCATTCCAGCGTGTTTGTAGGTCCTTCTTTTCTGTTTTGGCCTTCAGGAGGGATCAATTTTGGCAAGCTTTGCTGCATGTGCCTGCCCTTGGTGGCGTATGGCCTGCCTGCATTTTGATGGCTTTGACTTTGGGAAAGATTTTTTCTTTTGTTTTTTTGTTTCTTTTTTTTAAGTATTCATGCCATGTCCCTCACATCTTGCCCCCTAAGTTGTGTCTTCCTCCTTGACTTTTTCCCCTGCTTTTGCAACAACTGTGAGCTTAGTTTTGGCACCTTTTGGTCCTTTGCAATGCAGCTGATTTCCTCACAGCCTATTTTTTGAAGAGACGATAAGTACCGATTTTCTGCTTTTTTCAATTGCATTTCATTTGAACCTATCTCATTTCCAGAGTGTTTTTAATCCTTTCTTTTGGGATCCGCAAGATTCATTTTCCCTTCCCGAAAGGAAATTTCATTTCCTTTCGGGAAGGGAAAAGGAATCTTGCGATTTCAATGGGGACCAATAGAGGAATCTTTGGTGCATGTCCCTGCACTTGATGGCAGGCCATGCCTTTTGATGGCTCTGACTTTGGGAAAGATTTTTTTCTTTTTTTGGTTGTTTTCTCAAGTGTTCAGGCCATGTCCCTCATATCTTGCCCCCCTAAGTTCTGTCTTCCTCCTTGACTTTTTCCCCTGCTTTTGCAACACCTGTGAGCTTAGTTTTGGCATCTTTGGTCCTTTGCACTGCACATGATATACTACCAGGCCATTTTCTTAGAGTCACTAAATTTCCCAAATTTTCTATTTTTCTCCTCCAATTGCAATTCCTTTGATGTTGACTCCTTTCCAGCGTGTTTGTAGGTCCTTCTTTTCTGTTTTGGCCTTCAGTGGGGATCAATTTTGACAAGCTTTGCTGCATGTGCCTGCCCTTGGTGGCGTATGGCCTGCCTGCATTTTGATGGCTTTGACTTTGGGAAAGATTTTTTCATTTTTTTTTTTTTATTTTTGTAATTATTCATGCCATGTCCCTCAAATCTTGCCCCCTAAGTTGTGTCTTCGTCCTTGACTTTTTCCCCTGCTTTTGCAACATCTGTGAGCTTAGTTTTGGCATCTTTGGTCCTTTGCACTGCACATGATATACTGCCAGGCCATTTTCTTAGAGTCACTAAATTTCCCACATTTTCTATTTTTCTCTTCCAATTGCAATTCCTTTGATGCTGACTCCTTTCCAGTGTGTTTGTAGGTCCTTCTTTTCTGTTTTGGCCTTCAGTGGGGATGAATTTTGGCAAGCTTTGCTGCATGTGCCTGCCCTTGGTGGCGTATGGCCTACCTGCATTTTCATGGCTTTGACTTTGGGAAAGATTTTTCTTTTTTTTTTTTTTATTATTGTAATTATTCATGCCATGTCCCTCACATCTTGCCCCCTAAGATGTGTCTTCCTCCTAGACTTTTTCCCCTGCTTTTGCAACATCTGTGAGCTTAGTTTTGGCACCTTTTGGTCCTATGCACTGCACCTGATAAAAGCTCGGGCCATTTTCTTAGAGTCACTAAATTTTCCAAATTTTCTTTTTTCTCCTCCAATTGCAATTCCTTTGATGTTGTCTCCATTCCAGCGTGTTTGTAGGTCCTTCTTTTCTCTTTTGGCCTGCAGTGGGGATCAATTTTGGCAAGCTTTGCTTCATGTGCCTACCTTTGCTGGCGTATGGCCTGCCTGCATTTTGATGGCTTTGACTTTGGGAAAGATTTTTTTTTTTTTTTATTATTTTAAGTATTCATGCCATGTCCCTCACATCTGGCCCCCTAAGTTGTGTCTTCCTCCTTGACTTTTTCCCCTGCTTTTGCAACATCTGTGAGCTTAGTTTTGGCACCTTTTGGGCCTTTGCAATGCAGCTGATTTCCTCACAGCCTATTTTTTGTAGAGACTAAATTTCCCAATTTTCTGCTTTTTTCAATTGCATTTCATTTGATCCTATCTCCTTTCCAGAGTGTTTGTAAGCCTTTCTTTTGGGATTCGCAAGATTCCTTTTCCCTTCCCGAAAGGAAATGAAATTTCCTTTTGGGAAGGGAAAAGGAATCTTGCGATTTCAATGGGGACCAATAGAGGAATCTTTGGTGCATGTCCCTGCACTTGATGGCAGGCCATGCCTTTTGATGGCTTTGACTTTGGGAAAGATTTTTTCTTTTTTTGGTTGTTTTCTGAAGTGTTCATGCCATGTCCCTCATATCTTGCCCCCTAAGTTGTGTCTTCCTCCTTGACTTTTTTCCCCTGCTTTTGCAACATCTGTGAGCTTAGTTTTGGCATCTTTTGGTCCTTTGCACTGCACCTGCTAATACCCCAGGCCACTTTCTAAGAGTCATTAAATTTCCTAAATTTTCTTTTTATCTCCTCCAATTGCAAATCCTTTGATGTTGTCTCCATTCCAGCGTGTTTGTAGGTCCTTCTTTTCTGTTTTGGCCTTCAGTGGGGATCAATTTTTGCAAGCTTTGCTGAATGTGCCTGCCCTTGGTGGCGTATGGCCTGCCTGCACTTTGATGGCTTTGACTTTGGGAAAGATTTTTTTTTTTTTTTTCTATTTTGTTTTAAGTATTCATGCCATGTCCCTCATATCTTGCCCCCTAAGTTGTGTCTTCCTCCTTGACTTTTTCCCCTGCTTTTGCAACATCTGTGAGCTTAGTTTTGGCACCTTTTGGTCCTTTGCAATGCAGCTGATTTCCTCACAGCCTATTTTTTGAAGAGACTAAAATTCCCGATTTTCTGCTTTTTTCAATTGCATTTCATTTGATCCTATCTCCTCTCCAGAGTGTTTGTAAGCCTTTCTTTTGGGATTCGCAAGATTCCTTTTCCCTTCCCGAAAGGAAATTTCATTTCCTTTTGGGAAGGGAAAAGGAATCTTGCGATTTCAATGGGGACCAATAGAGGATTCTTTGTTGCATGTCCCTGCACTTCATGGCAGGCCATGCCTTTTGATGGCTTTGACTTTGGGAAAGATTTTTTTCTTTTTTTGGTTGTTTTCTGTAGTGTTCATGCCATGTCCCTCATATCTTGCCCCCTAAGTTGTGTCTTCCTCCTTGACTTTTTCCCCTGCTTTTGCAACATCTGTGAGCATAGTTTTGGCATCTTTGGTCCTTTGCACTGCACATGATATACTGCCAGGCCATTTTCTTAGAGTCACTAAATTTCCCAAATTTTCATTTATTCTCCTCCAATTGCAATTCCGTTGATTTTGACTCCTTTCGAGTGTGTTTGTAGGTCCTTCTTTTCTGTTTTGGCCTTCAGTGGGGATCAATGTTGGCAAGCTTTGCTGCATGTGCCTGCCCTTGGTGGCGTATGGCCTGCCTGTATTTTGATGGCTTTGACTTTGGGAAAGATTTTTTCTTCTTTTTTTTTTTATTATTGTAAGTATTCATGCCATGTCCCTCATATCTTGCCCCCTAAGTTGTGTCTTCCTCCTTGAATTCTTCCCCTGCTTTTGCAACATCTGTGAGCTTAGTTTTGGCACCTTTTTGTCCCTTGCACTGCACTTGATGAAACCCCAGGCCATTTTCTTAGAGTCACTAAATTTCCCAAATTTTCTTTTTTTCTCCTCCAATTGCAATTCCTTTGATGGTTCTCCATTCCAGCGTGTTTGTAGGTCCTTCTTTTCTGTTTTGGCCTTCAGGAGGGATCAATTTTGGCAAGCTTTGCTGCATGTGCCTGCCCTTGGTGGCGTATGGCCTGCCTGCATTTTGATGGCTTTGACTTTGGGAAAGATTTTTTCTTTTGTTTTTTTGTTTCTTTTTTTTAAGTATTCATGCCATGTCCCTCACATCTTGCCCCCTAAGTTGTGTCTTCCTCCTTGACTTTTTCCCCTGCTTTTGCAACATCTGTGAGCATAGTTTTGGCATCTTTGGTCCTTTGCACTGCACATGATATACTGCCAGGCCATTTTCTTAGAGTCACTAAATTTCCCAAATTTTCATTTATTCTCCTCCAATTGCAATTCCGTTGATTTTGACTCCTTTCGAGTGTGTTTGTAGGTCCTTCTTTTCTGTTTTGGCCTTCAGTGGGGATCAATGTTGGCAAGCTTTGCTGCATGTGCCTGCCCTTTGGTGGCGTATGGCCTGCCTGTATTTTGATGGCTTTGACTTTGGGAAAGATTTTTTCTTCTTTTTTTTTTTATTATTGTAAGTATTCATGCCATGTCCCTCATATCTTGCCCCCTAAGTTGTGTCTTCCTCCTTGACTTCTTCCCCTGCTTTTGCAACATCTGTGAGCTTAGTTTTGGCACCTTTTGATCCTTTGAAATGCAGCTGATTTCCTCACAGCCTATATTTTGAAGAGACTAAAATTCCAGATTTTCTGCTTTTTTCAATTGCATTTCATTTGAACCTATCTCCTTTCCAGAGTGTTTGTAAGCCTTTCTTTTGGGATTCGTAAGATTCCTTTTCCCTTCCCGAAAGGAAATTTCATTTCCTTTCGGAAGGGAAAAGGAATCTTGCGATTTCAATGGGGACCAATAGAGGAATCTTTGGTGCATGTCCCTGCACTTGATGGCAGGCCATGCCTTTTGATGGCTTTGACTTTGGGAAAGATTTTTTTCTTTTTATGGTTGTTTTCTGTAGTGTTCATGCCATGTCCCTCATATCTTGCCCCCTAAGTTGTGTCTTCCTCCTTGACTTTTTCCCCTGCTTTTGCAACATCTGTGAGCTTAGTTTTGGCATCTTTTGGTCCTTTGCACTGCACCTGATAAAACCCCAGGCCACTTTCTAAGAGTCATTAAATTTTCCAAATTTTCTTTTTTTCTCCCCCAATTGCAATTCCTTTGATGTTGTCTCGATTCCAGCGTGTCTGTAGTTCCTTCTTTTCTTTTTTGGCCTTCAGTGGGGATCAATTTTGGCAAGCTTTGCTGCATGTGCCTGCCCTTGGTGGCGTATGGCCTGCCTGCATTTTGATGGCTTTAACTTTGGGAAAGATTTTTTTCTTTTTTTGGTTGTTTTCTGAAGTGTTCATGCCATGTCCCTCATATCTTGCCCCCTAAGTTGTGTCTTCCTCCTTGAGTTTTTCCCCTGCTTTTGCAACATCTGTGAGCTTAGTTTTGGCACCTTTTGGTCCTTTGCAATGCAGCTGATTTCCTCACAGCCTATTTTTTGTAGAGACTAAAATTCCCGATTTTCTGCTTTTTTCAATTGCATTTCATTTGATCCTATCTCCTTTCCAGAGTGTTTGTAAGCCTTTCCTTTGGGATCCGCAAGATTCCTTTTCCCTTCCCGAAAGGAAATTTCATTTCCTTTTGGGAAGGGAAAAGGAATCTGGCGATTTCAATGGGGTCCAATAGAGGAATCTTTGGTGCATGTCCCTGCACTTGATGGCAGGCCATGCCTTTTGATGGCTTTGACTTTGGGAAAGATTGTTTTCTTTTTTTGGTTGTTTTCTGAAGTGTTCATGCCATGTCCCTCATATCTTGCCCCCTAAGTTGTGTCTTCCTCCTTGACTTTTTCCCCTGCTTTTGCAACATCTGTGAGCTTAGTTTTTGCATTTTTTGGTCCTTTGCATTGCACCTGCTAAAACCCCAGGCCACTTTCTAAGAGTCATTAAATTTTCCAAATTATCATTTTTCTCCCCCAATTTCAATTCCTTTGATGTTGTCTCGATGCCAGCGTGTTTGTAGTTCCTTCTTTTCTGTTTTGGCCTTCAGTGGGGATCAATTTTGGCAAGCTTTGTTGCATGTGCCTGCCCTTGGTGGCGTATGGCCTGCCTGCATTTTGATGGCTTTGACTTTGGGAAAGATTTTTTTCTTTTTTTGGTTGTTTTCTGAAGTGTTCATGCCATGTCCCTCATATCTTGCCCCGTAAGTTGTGTCTTCCTCCTTGACTTTTTCCCCTGCTTTTGCAACATCTGTGAGCTTAGTTTTGGCATCGTTTGGTTTTTGCACTGCACCAGATATAAACCCAGGGCATTTTCTTAGAGTCACTAAATTTCCCAAAATTTTCTTTATTTCTCCTCCAATTGCAATTCCTTTGATGTTGACTCCTTTCCAGTGTGTTTGTAGGTCCTTCTTTTCTGTTTTGGCCTTCAGTGGGGATCAATTTTGGCAAGCTTTGCTGCATGTGCCTGCCCTTGGTGGCGTATGGCCTGCCTGCATTTTGATGGCTTTGACTTTGGGAAAGATTTTTTTCTTTTTTTGGTTGTTTTCTGAAGTGTTCATGCCATGTCCCTCATATCTTGCCCCCTAAGTTGTGTCTTCCTCCTTGACTTTTTCCCCTGCTTTTGCAACATCTGTGAGCTTAGTTTTGGCACCTTTTGGTCCTTTGCACTGCACCTGCTAATACCCTAGGCCACTTTCTAAGAGTCATTAAATTTCCTAAATTTTCTTTTTATCTCCTCCAATTGCAAATCCTTTGATGTTGTCTCCATTCCAGCGTGTTTGTAGGTCCTTCTTTTCTGTTTTGGCCTTCAGTGGGGATCAATTTTGGCAAGCTTTGCTGCATGTGCCTGCCCTTGCTGGCGTATGGCCTGCCTGCACTTTGATGGCTTTGACTTTGGGAAAGATATTTTCTTTTTTTTTTTTTTTTGTTTTAAGTATTCATGCTATGTCCCTCATATCTTGCCCCCTAAGTTGTGTCTTCCTCCTTGACTTTTTCCCCTGCTTTTGCAACATCTGTGAGCTTAGTTTTGGCACCTTTTGGTCCTTTGCAATGCAGCTGATTTCCTCACAGCCTATTTTTTGAAGAGACTAAAATTCCCGATTTTCTGCTTTTTTCAGTTGCATTTCATTTGATCCTATCTCCTTTCCAGAGTGTTTGTAAGCCTTTCTTTTGGGATTCGCAAGATTCCTTTTACCTTCCTGAAAGGAAATTTCGTTTCCTTTTGGGAAGGGAAAAGGAATCTTGCGATTTCAATGGGGACCAATAGAGGAATCTTTGTTGCATGTCCCTGCACTTGATGGCAGGCCATGCCTTTTGATGGCTTTGACTTTGGGAAAGATTGTTTTCTTTTTTTGGTTGTTTTCTGTAGTGTTCATGCCATGTCCCTCATATCTTGCCCTCTAAGTTGTGTCTTCCTCCTTGACTTTTTCCCCTGCTTTTGCAACATTTGTGAGCTTAGTTTTGGCACCTTTTGGTCCTTTGCACTGCACCTGATAAAACCCCAGACCATTTTCTTAGAGTCACTAAATTTCCCAAATTTCCTTTTTTTCTCCTCCAATTGCAATTCCTTTGATTTTGGCTCCTTTCGAGCGTGTTTGTAGGTCGTTCTTTTCTGTTTTGGCCTTCAGTGGGGATCAATTTTGACAAGCTTTGCTGCATGTGCCTGCCCTTGCTGGCGTATGGCCTGCCTGCACTTTGATGGCTTTGACTTTGGGAAAGATTTTTTCTTTTTTTTTTTTTATTATTTTAAGTATTCATGCCATGTCCCTCACATCTTGACCCCTAAGTTGTGTCTTCCTCCTTGACTTTTTCCCCTGCTTTTGCAACATCTGTGAGCTTAGTTTTGGCACCTTTTGGTGCTTTGCACTGCACCTGATATAAACCCAGGCCATTTTCTTAGAGTCATTAAATTTCCAAAATTTACTTTTTTCTCTTCCAATTGCAATTCCTTTGATGTTGACTCCTTTCCAGCGTGTTTGTAGGTCCTTCTTTTCTGTTTTGGCCTGCAGTGGGGATCAATTTTGACAAGCTTTGCTGCATGTGCCTGCCCTTGGTGGCGTATGGCCTGCCTGCATTTTGATGGCTTTGACTTTTGGAAAGATTTTTTCTTCTTTTGTTTTTTATTATTGCAAGTATTCATGCCATGTTCCTCATATCTTGCCCCCTAAGTTGTGTCTTCCTCCTAGACTTTTTCCCCTGCTTTTGCAACATCTGTGAGCTTAGTTTTGGCACCTTTTGGGCCTTTGCAATGCAGCTGATTTCCTCACAGCCTATTTTTTGAAGAGACTAAAATTCCCGATTTTCTGCTTTTTTCAATTGCATTTCATTTGATCCTATCTCCTTTTCAGAGTGTTTGTAAGCCTTTCTTTTGGGATTCGCAAGATTCCTTTTCCCTTCCCGAAAGGAAATTTCATTTCCTTTTGGGAAGGGAAAAGGAATCTTGCAATTTTAATGGGGACCAATAGAGGAATCTTTGGTGCATGTCCCTGCACTTCATGGAAGCCATGCCTTTTGATGGCTTTGACTTTGGGAAAGATTTTTTCTTTTTTTGGTTGTTTTCTGAAATGTTCATGCCATGTCCCTCATATCTTGCCCCCTAAGTTGTGTCTTCCTCCTTGACTTTTTCCCCTGCTTTTGCAACATCTGTGAGCTTAGTTTTGGCACCTTTTGGTCCTTTGCAATGCACCTGATATAAACCCAGGCCATTTTCTTAGAGTCATTAAATTTCCAAAATTTACTTTTTTCTCTTCCAATTGCAATTCCTTTGATGTTGACTCCTTTCCAGCGTGTTTGTAGGGCCTTCTTTTCTGTTTTGGCCTTCAGTGGGGATAAATTTTGGCAAGCTTTGCTGCATGTGCCTGCCCTTGGTGGCGTATGGCCTGCCTGCATTTTGATGGCTTTGACTTTGGGAAAGATTTTTTCTTTTTTTTTTTTTTATTATTTTAACTATTCATGCCATGTCCCTCACATCTTGCCCCCTCAGTTGTGTCTTCCTCCTTGACTTTTTCCCCTGCTTTTGCAACATCTGTGAGCTTAGTTTTGGCATCTTTGGTCCTTTGCACTGCACATGATATACTGCCAGGCCATTTTCTTAGAGTCACTAAATTTCCCAAATTTTCTATTTTTCTCTTCCAATTGCAATTCCTTTGATGCTGACTCCTTTCCAGTGTGTTTGTAGGTCCTTCTTTTCTGTTTTGGCCTTCAGTGGGGATCAATTTTGGCAAGCTTTGCTGCATGTGCCTGCCCTTGGTGGCGTATGGCCTGCCTGTATTTTGATGGCTTTGACTTTGGGAAAGATTTTTTCTTCTTTTTTTTTTTTATTATTGTAAGTATTCATGCCATGTCCCGCATATCTTGCCCCCTAAGTTGTGTCTTCCTCCTTGACTTCTTCCCCTGCTTTTGCAACATCTGTGAGCTTAGTTTTGGCACCTTTTTGTCCCTTGCACTGCACTTGATGAAACCCCAGGCCATTTTCTTAGAGTCACTAAATTTCCCAAATTTTCTTTTTTTCTCCTCCAATTGCAATTCCTTTGATGGTTCTCCATTCCAGCGTGTTTGTAGGTGGTTCTCCATTCCAGCGTGTTTGTAGGTCCTTCTTTTCTGTTTTGGCCTTCAGGAGGGATCAATTTTGGCAAGCTTTGCTGCATGTGCCTGCCCTTGGTGGGCGTATGGCCTGCCTGCATTTTGATGGCTTTGACTTTGGGAAAGATTTTTTCTTTTGTTTTTTTGTTTCTTTTTTT
Source organism: Artemisiospiza belli (assembly GCA_021963965.1). Lineage (NCBI taxonomy): Eukaryota > Metazoa > Chordata > Aves > Passeriformes > Passerellidae > Artemisiospiza > Artemisiospiza belli. Next base: position 16,255 of record JAKDEW010001157.1, read on the forward strand.
TAAGTATTCATGCCATGTCCCTCACATCTTGCCCCCTAAGTTGTGTCTTCCTCCTTGACTTTTTCCCCTGCTTTTGCAACATCTGTGAGCATAGTTTTGGCATCTTTGGTCCTTTGCACTGCACATGATATACTGCCAGGCCATTTTCTTAGAGTCACTAAATTTCCCAAATTTTCATTTATTCTCCTCCAATTGCAATTCCGTTGATTTTGACTCCTTTCGAGTGTGTTTGTAGGTCCTTCTTTTCTGTTTTGGCCTTCAGTGGGGATCAATGTTGGCAAGCTTTGCTGCATGTGCCTGCCCTTGGTGGCGTATGGCCTGCCTGCATTTTGATGGCTTTGACTTTGGGAAAGATTTTTTCTTTTGTTTTTTTGTTTCTTTTTTTTAAGTATTCATGCCATGTCCCTCACATCTTGCCCCCTAAGTTGTGTCTTCCTCCTTGACTTTTTCCCCTGCTTTTGCAACAACTGTGAGCTTAGTTTTGGCACCTTTTGGTCCTTTGCAATGCAGCTGATTTCCTCACAGCCTATTTTTTGAAGAGACGATAAGTACCGATTTTCTGCTTTTTTCAATTGCATTTCATTTGAACCTATCTCATTTCCAGAGTGTTTGTAAGCCTTTCTTTTGGGATCCGCAAGATTCCTTTTCCCTTCCCGAAAGGAAATTTCATTTCCTTTCGGGAAGGGAAAAGGAATCTTGCGATTTCAATGGGGACCAATAGAGGAATCTTTGGTGCATGTCCCTGCACTTGATGGCAGGCCATGCCTTTTGATGGCTCTGACTTTGGGAAAGATTTTTTTCTTTTTTTGGTTGTTTTCTCAAGTGTTCAGGCCATGTCCCTCATATTTGCCCCCTAAGTTCTGTCTTCCTCCTTGACTTTTTCCCCTGCTTTTGCAACACCTGTGAGCTTAGTTTTGGCATCTTTGGTCCTTTGCACTGCACATGATATACTGCCAGGCCATTTTCTTAGAGTCACTAAATTTCCCAAATTTTCTATTTTTCTCCTCCAATTGCAATTCCTTTGATGTTGACTCCTTTCCAGGGTGTTTGTAGGTCCTTCTTTTCTGTTTTGGCCTTCAGTGGGGATCAATTTGACAAGCTTTGCTGCATGTGCCTGCCCTTGGTGGCGTATGGCCTGCCTGCATTTTGATGGCTTTGACTTTGGGAAAGATTTTTTCTTTTTTTTTTTTTTATTTTTGTAATTATTCATGCCATGTCCCTCAAATCTTGCCCCCTAAGTTGTGTCTTCGTCCTTGACTTTTTCCCCTGCTTTTGCAACATCTGTGAGCTTAGTTTTGGCATCTTTGGTCCTTTGCACTGCACATGATATACTGCCAGGCCATTTTCTTAGAGTCACTAAATTTCCCACATTTTCTATTTTTCTCTTCCAATTGCAATTCCTTTGATGCTGACTCCTTTCCAGTGTGTTTGTAGGTCCTTCTTTTCTGTTTTGGCCTTCAGTGGGGATCAATTTTGGCAAGCTTTGCTGCATGTGCCTGCCCTTGGTGGCGTATGGCCTACCTGCATTTTCATGGCTTTGACTTTGGGAAAGATTTTTCTTTTTTTTTTTTTTATTATTGTAATTATTCATGCCATGTCCCTCACATCTTGCCCCCTAAGATGTGTCTTCCTCCTAGACTTTTTCCCCTGCTTTTGCAACATCTGTGAGCTTAGTTTTGGCACCTTTTGGTCCTATGCACTGCACCTGATAAAAGCTCGGGCCATTTTCTTAGAGTCACTAAATTTTCCAAATTTTCTTTTTTCTCCTCCAATTGCAATTCCTTTGATGTTGTCTCCATTCCAGCGTGTTTGTAGGTCCTTCTTTTCTGTTTTGGCCTGCAGTGGGGATCAATTTTGGCAAGCTTTGCTTCATGTGCCTACCTTTGCTGGCGTATGGCCTGCCTGCATTTTGATGGCTTTGACTTTGGGAAAGATTTTTTTTTTTTTTTATTATTTTAAGTATTCATGCCATGTCCCTCACATCTGGCCCCCTAAGTTGTGTCTTCCTCCTTGACTTTTTCCCCTGCTTTTGCAACATCTGTGAGCTTAGTTTTGGCACCTTTTGGGCCTTTGCAATGCAGCTGATTTCCTCACAGCCTATTTTTTGTAGAGACTAAATTTCCCAATTTTCTGCTTTTTTCAATTGCATTTCATTTGATCCTATCACCTTTCCAGAGTGTTTGTAAGCCTTTCTTTTGGGATTCGCAAGATTCCTTTTCCCTTCCCGAAAGGAAATGAAATTTCCTTTTGGGAAGGGAAAAGGAATCTTGCGATTTCAATGGGGACCAATAGAGGAATCTTTGGTGCATGTCCCTGCACTTGATGGCAGGCCATGCCTTTTGATGGCTTTGACTTTGGGAAGGATTTTTTTCTTTTTTTGGTTGTTTTCTGAAGTGTTCATGCCATGTCCCTCATATCTTGCCCCCTAAGTTGTGTCTTCCTCCTTGACTTTTTCCCCTGCTTTTGCAAGATCTGTGAGCTTAGTTTTGGCATCTTTGGTCCTTTGCACTGCACATGATATACTGCCAGGCCATTTTCTTAGAGTCACTAAATTTCCCAAATTTTCTTTTTTTCTCCTCCAATTGCAATTCCTTTGATGTTGTCTCCATTCCAGCGTTTTTGTAGGTCCTTCTTTTCTGTTTTGGACTTCAGTGGGGATCAATTTTGGCAAGCTTTGCTGCATGTGCCTGCCCTTGGTGGCGTATGGCCTGCCTGCATTTTGATGGCTTTGACTTTGGGAAAGATTTTTTCTTTTTTTTTTTTTATTATTTTAAGTATTCATGCCATGTCCCTCACATCTTGCCCCCTAAGATGTGTCTTCCTCCTTGACTTTTTCCTCTGCTTTTGCAACATCTGTGAGCTTAGTTTTGGCACCTTTTGGTCCTTTGCAATGCAGCTGATTTCCTCACAGCCTATTTTTGAAGAGACTAAAATTCCCGATTTTCTGCTTTTTTCAATTGCATTTCATTTGATCCTATCTCCTTTCCAGAGTGTTTGTAAGCTTTTCTTTTGGGATTCGCAAGATTCCTTTTCCCTTCCCGAAAGGAAATTTCATTTCCTTTTGGGAAGGGAAAAGCAATATTGCGATTTCAATGGGGACCAATAGAGGAATCTTTGGTGCATTTCCCTGCACTTGATGGCAGGCCATGCCTTTTGATGGCTTTGACTTTGGAAAGATTTTTTTCTTTTTTTGGTTGTTTTCTGAAGTGTTCATGCCATGTCCCTCACATCTTGCCCACTAAGTTGTGTCTTCCTCCCTGACTTTTTCCCCTGCTTTTGCAATATCAGTGAGCTTAGTTTTGGCATCTTTTGGTCCTTTGCACTGCACCTGATATAAACCCAGGCCACTTCCTTAGAGTCACTAAATTTCCAAAATTTTCTTTTTTCTCCTCCAATTGCAATTCCTTTGATGTTGAGTCCTTTCCAGCGTGTTTGTAGGTCCTTCTTTTCTGTTTTGGACTTCAGTGGGATTCAATTTTGGCAAGCTTTGCTGCATGTGCCTGCCCTTGGTGGCGTATGGCCTGCCTGCATTTTGATGGCTTTGACTTTGGGAAAGATTTTTTCTTTTTTTTTTTTTATTATTTTAAGTATTCATGCCATGTCCCTCACATCTTGCCCCCTAAGTTGTGTCTTCCTCCTTGACTTTTTCCCCTGCTTTTGCAACATCTGTGAGCTTAGTTTTGGCACCTTTTGGTCCTTTGCACTGCACCTGATATAAACCCAGGCCATTTTCTTAGAGTCACTAAATTTCCAAAATTTTCTTTTTTCTCCTCCAATTGCAATTCCTTTGATGTTGACTCCTTTCCAGCGTGTTTGTAGGTCCTTCTTTTCTGTTTTGGCCTTCAGTGGGGATCAATTTTGGCAAACTTTGCTGCATGTGCCTGCCCTTGGTGGCGTATGGCCTGCCTGCATTTTGATGGCTTTGACTTTGGGAAAGATTTTTTCTTCTTTATTTTTTTATTATTGTAAGTATTCATGCCATGTCCCTCACATCTTGCCCCCTAAGTTGTGTCTTCCTCCTTGACTTTTTCCCCTGCTTTTGCAACATCTGTGAGCTTAGTTTTGGCGCCTTTTTGTCCTTTGCACTGCACCTGATAAAACCCCAGGCCATTTTCTTAGAGTCACTAAATTTCCCAAATTTTCATTTTTCTCCTCAAATTGCAATTCCTTTGATGTTTCTCCATTCCAGCGTCTTTGTAGGTCCTTCTTTTCTGTTTTGGCCTTCAGTGGGGATCAATTTTGGCAAGCTTTGCTGCATGTGCCTGCCCTTGGTGGCGTATGGCCTGCCTGCATTTTGATGGCTTTGACTTTGGGAAAGATTTTTTCTTCTTTTTTTTTTTTTTTTTTTGTTTAAGTATTCATGCCATGTCCCTCACATCTTGCCCCCTAAGTTGTGTCTTCCTCCTGGACTTTTTCCCCTTCTTTTGCAACATCTGTGAGCTTAGTTTTGGCACCTTTTGGTCCTTTGCAATGCAGCTGATTTCCTCACAGCCTATTTTTGGAAGAGACTAAAATTCCCGATTTCTGCTTTTTTCAATTGCATTTCATTTGAACCTCTCTCCTTTCCAGAGTGTTTGTAAGCCTTTCTTTTGGGATTCGCAAGATTCCTTTTCCCTTCCCGAAAGGAAATTTCATTTCCTTTCGGGAAGGGAAAAGGAATCTTGCGATTTCAATGGGGACCAATAGAGGAATCTTTGGTGCATGTCCCTGCACTTGATGGCAGGCCATGCCTTTTGATGGCTTTGACTTTGGGAAAGATTTTTTTCTTTTTTTGGTTGTTTTCTGAAGTGTTCATGCCATGTCCCTCATATCTTGCCCCCTAAGTTGTGTCTTCCTCCTTGACTTTTTACCCTGCTTTTGCAACATCTGTGAGCTTAGTTTTGGCACCTTTTGGTCCTTTGCACTGCACCTGATATAAACCCAGGCCATTTTCTTAGATTCACTAAATTTCCTAAATTTTCTTTTTTCTCCTCCAATTGCAATTCCTTTGATGTTGACTCCTTTCCAGCGTGTTTGTAGGTCCTTCTTTTCTGTTTTGGCCTTCAGTGGGGATCAATTTTGACAAGCTTTGCTGCATGTGCCTGCCCTTGCTGTCGTATGGCCTGCCTGCATTTTGATGGCTTTGACTTTGGGAAAGATTTTTTCTTCTATTTTTTTTTTATTATTGTAAGTATTCATGCCATGTCCCTCACATCGTGCCCCCTAAGTTGTGTCTTCCTCCTTGACTTTTTCCCCTGCTTTTGCAACATCTGTGAGCTTAGTTTTGGCACCTTTTGGTCCTTTGCAATGCAGCTGATTTCCTCACAGCCTATTTTTTGTAGAGACTAAAATTCCCGATTTTCTGCTTTTATCAATTGCATTTCATTTGAACCTATCTCCTTTCCAGAGTGTTTGTAAGCCTTTGTTTTGGGATCTGCAAGATTCCTTTTCACTTCCCGAAAGGAAATTTCATTTCCTTTCGGGAAGGAAAAGGAATCTTGCGATTTCAATGGGGACCAATAGAGGAATCTTTGGTGCATGTCCCTGCAGTTGATGGCAGGCCATGCCTTTTGATGGCTTTGACTTTGGGAAAGATTGTTTTCTTTTTTTGGTTGTTTTCTGAAGTGTTCATGCCATGTCCCTCAAGTCTCACCCCCTAAGTTCTGTCTTCCTCCTTGACTTTTTCCCCTGCTTTTGCAACATCTGTGAGCTTAGTTTTGGCATCTTTGGACCTTTGCACTGCACCTGATAAAACACCGGGCCATTTTCTTAGAGTCATTAAATTTCCCATATTTTCTTTTTATCTCCCCCAATTGCAATTCCTTTCATGTTGTCTCGATTCCAGCGTGTTTGTAGGTCCTTCTTTTCTGTTTTGGCCTTCAGTGGGGATCAATTTTGGCAAGCTTTGCTGCATGTGCCTGCCCTTGCTGGCGTATGGCCTGCCTGCATTTTGATGGCTTTGACTTTCGGAAAGATTATTTCTATTTTTTTTTTTTTGGTTTGTTTTAAGTATTCATGCCATGTCCTTCATATCTTGCCTTTTAAGTGGTGTCTTCGTCCTTGACTTTTCCCTGTGCTTTTGCAACATCTGTGAGCTTCGTTTCGGCACCTTTTGGTCCTTTGCACTGCACCTGATAAAACCCCGGGCCATTTTCTTAGAGTCACTAAATTTCCCAAATTTTCTTTTTTTCTCCTCCAATTGCAATTCCTTTGATGTTGTCTCCATTCCAGCGTGTTTGTAAGTCCTTGTTTTCTGTTTTGGCCTTCAGTGGGGATCAATTTTGGCAAGCTTTGCTGCATGTGCCTGCCCTTGGTGGCGTATGGCCTGCCTGCATTTTGATGGCTTTGACTTTGGGAAAGATTTTTTCTTTTGTTTTTTTGTTTCTTTTTTTTAAGTATTCATGCCATGTCCCTCATATCTTGCCCCCTAAGTTGTGTCTTCCTCCTTGACTTTTTCCCCTGCTTTTGCAACAACTGTGAGCTTAGTTTTGGCACCTTTTGGTCCTTTGCAATGCAGCTGATTTCCTCACAGCCTATTTTTTGAAGAGACGATAAGTCCCGATTTTCTGCTTTTTTCAATTGCATTTCATTTGAACCTATCTCATTTCCAGAGTGTTTGTAAGCCTTTCTTTTGGGATCCGCAAGATTCCTTTTCCCTTCCCGAAAGGAAATTTCATTTCCTTTCGGGAAGGGAAAAGGAATCTTGCGATTTCAATGGGGACCAATAGAGGAATCTTTGGTGCATGTCCCTGCACTTGATGGCAGGCCATGCCTTTTGATGGCTCTGACTTTGGGAAAGATTTTTTTCTTTTTTTGGTTGTTTTCTCAAGTGTTCAGGCCATGTCCCTCATATCTTGCCCCCTAAGTTCTGTCTTCCTCCTTGACTTTTTCCCCTGCTTTTGCAACATCTGTGAGCTTAGTTTTGGCACCTTTTGGTCCTTTGCAATGCACCTGATATAAACCCAGGCCATTTTCTTAGAGTCATTAAATTTCCAAAATTTACTTTTTTCTCTTCCAATTGCAATTCCTTTGATGTTGACTCCTTTCCAGCGTGTTTGTAGGGCCTTCTTTTCTGTTTTGGCCTTCAGTGGGGATAAATTTTGGCAAGCTTTGCTGCATGTGCCTGCCCTTGGTGGCGTATGGCCTGCCTGCATTTTGATGGCTTTGACTTTGGGAAAGATTTTTTCTTTTTTTTTTTTTTATTATTTTAACTATTCATGCCATGTCCCTCACATCTTGCCCCCTCAGTTGTGTCTTCCTCCTTGACTTTTTCCCCTGCTTTTGCAACATCTGTGAGCTTAGTTTTGGCATCTTTGGTCCTTTGCACTGCACATGATATACTGCCAGGCCATTTTCTTAGAGTCACTAAATTTCCCAAATTTTCTATTTTTCTCTTCCAATTGCAATTCCTTTGATGCTGACTCCTTTCCAGTGTGTTTGTAGGTCCTTCTTTTCTGTTTTGGCCTTCAGTGGGGATCAATTTTGGCAAGCTTTGCTGCATGTGCCTGCCCTTGGTGGCGTATGGCCTGCCTGTATTTTGATGGCTTTGACTTTGGGAAAGATTTTTTCTTCTTTTTTTTTTTATTATTGTAAGTATTCATGCCATGTCCCGCATATCTTGCCCCCTAAGTTGTGTCTTCCTCCTTGACTTCTTCCCCTGCTTTTGCAACATCTGTGAGCTTAGTTTTGGCACCTTTTTGTCCCTTGCACTGCACTTGATGAAACCCCAGGCCATTTCCTTAGAGTCACTAAATTTCCCAAATTTTCTTTTTTTCTCCTCCAATTGCAATTCCTTTGATGGTTCTCCATTCCAGCGTGTTTGTAGGTCCTTCTTTTCTGTTTTGGCCTTCAGGAGGGATCAATTTTGGCAAGCTTTGCTGCATGTGCCTGCCCTTGGTGGCGTATGGCCTGCCTGCATTTTGATGGCTTTGACTTTGGGAAAGATTTTTTCTTTTGTTTTTTTGTTTCTTTTTTTTAAGTATTCATGCCATGTCCCTCACATCTTGCCCCCTAAGTTGTGTCTTCCTCCTTGACTTTTTCCCCTGCTTTTGCAACATCTGTGAGCATAGTTTTGGCATCTTTGGTCCTTTGCACTGCACATGATATACTGCCAGGCCATTTTCTTAGAGTCACTAAATTTCCCAAATTTTCATTTATTCTCCTCCAATTGCAATTCCGTTGATTTTGACTCCTTTCGAGTGTGTTTGTAGGTCCTTCTTTTCTGTTTTGGCCTTCAGTGGGGATCAATGTTGGCAAGCTTTGCTGCATGTGCCTGCCCTTGGTGGCGTATGGCCTGCCTGCATTTTGATGGCTTTGACTTTGGGAAAGATTTTTTCTTTTGTTTTTTTGTTTCTTTTTTTTAAGTATTCATGCCATGTCCCTCACATCTTGCCCCCTAAGTTGTGTCTTCCTCCTTGACTTTTTCCCCTGCTTTTGCAACAACTGTGAGCTTAGTTTTGGCACCTTTTGGTCCTTTGCAATGCAGCTGATTTCCTCACAGCCTATTTTTTGAAGAGACGATAAGTACCGATTTTCTGCTTTTTTCAATTGCATTTCATTTGAACCTATCTCATTTCCAGAGTGTTTGTAAGCCTTTCTTTTGGGATCCGCAAGATTCCTTTTCCCTTCCCGAAAGGAAATTTCATTTCCTTTCGGGAAGGGAAAAGGAATCTTGCGATTTCAATGGGGACCAATAGAGGAATCTTTGGTGCATGTCCCTGCACTTGATGGCAGGCCATGCCTTTTGATGGCTCTGACTTTGGGAAAGATTTTTTTCTTTTTTTGGTTGTTTTCTCAAGTGTTCAGGCCATGTCCCTCATATTTGCCCCCTAAGTTCTGTCTTCCTCCTTGACTTTTTCCCCTGCTTTTGCAACACCTGTGAGCTTAGTTTTGGCATCTTTGGTCCTTTGCACTGCACATGATATACTACCAGGCCATTTTCTTAGAGTCACTAAATTTCCCAAATTTTCTATTTTTCTCCTCCAATTGCAATTCCTTTGATGTTGACTCCTTTCCAGGGTGTTTGTAGGTCCTTCTTTTCTGTTTTGGCCTTCAGTGGGGATCAATTTTGACAAGCTTTGCTGCATGTGCCTGCCCTTGGTGGCGTATGGCCTGCCTGCATTTTGATGGCTTTGACTTTGGGAAAGATTTTTTCTTTTTTTTTTTTTTATTTTTGTAATTATTCATGCCATGTCCCTCAAATCTTGCCCCCTAAGTTGTGTCTTCGTCCTTGACTTTTTCCCCTGCTTTTGCAACATCTGTGAGCTTAGTTTTGGCATCTTTGGTCCTTTGCACTGCACATGATATACTGCCAGGCCATTTTCTTAGAGTCACTAAATTTCCCACATTTTCTATTTTTCTCTTCCAATTGCAATTCCTTTGATGCTGACTCCTTTCCAGTGTGTTTGTAGGTCCTTCTTTTCTGTTTTGGCCTTCAGTGGGGATCAATTTTGGCAAGCTTTGCTGCATGTGCCTGCCCTTGGTGGCGTATGGCCTACCTGCATTTTCATGGCTTTGACTTTGGGAAAGATTTTTCTTTTTTTTTTTTTTATTATTGTAATTATTCATGCCATGTCCCTCACATCTTGCCCCCTAAGATGTGTCTTCCTCCTAGACTTTTTCCCCTGCTTTTGCAACATCTGTGAGCTTAGTTTTGGCACCTTTTGGTCCTATGCACTGCACCTGATAAAAGCTCGGGCCATTTTCTTAGAGTCACTAAATTTTCCAAATTTTCTTTTTTCTCCTCCAATTGCAATTCCTTTGATGTTGTCTCCATTCCAGCGTGTTTGTAGGTCCTTCTTTTCTGTTTTGGCCTGCAGTGGGGATCAATTTTGGCAAGCTTTGCTTCATGTGCCTACCTTTGCTGGCGTATGGCCTGCCTGCATTTTGATGGCTTTGACTTTGGGAAAGATTTTTTTTTTTTTTTATTATTTTAAGTATTCATGCCATGTCCCTCACATCTGGCCCCCTAAGTTGTGTCTTCCTCCTTGACTTTTTCCCCTGCTTTTGCAACATCTGTGAGCTTAGTTTTGGCACCTTTTGGGCCTTTGCAATGCAGCTGATTTCCTCACAGCCTATTTTTTGTAGAGACTAAATTTCCCAATTTTCTGCTTTTTTCAATTGCATTTCATTTGATCCTATCTCCTTTCCAGAGTGTTTGTAAGCCTTTCTTTTGGGATTCGCAAGATTCCTTTTCCCTTCCCGAAAGGAAATGAAATTTCCTTTTGGGAAGGGAAAAGGAATCTTGCGATTTCAATGGGGACCAATAGAGGAATCTTTGGTGCATGTCCCTGCACTTGATGGCAGGCCATGCCTTTTGATGGCTTTGACTTTGGGAAGGATTTTTTTCTTTTTTTGGTTGTTTTCTGAAGTGTTCATGCCATGTCCCTCATATCTTGCCCCCTAAGTTGTGTCTTCCTCCTTGACTTTTTCCCCTGCTTTTGCAAGATCTGTGAGCTTAGTTTTGGCATCTTTGGTCCTTTGCACTGCACATGATATACTGCCAGGCCATTTTCTTAGAGTCACTAAATTTCCCAAATTTTCTTTTTTTCTCTCCAATTGCAATTCCTTTGATGTTGTCTCCATTCCAGCGTTTTTGTAGGTCCTTCTTTTCTGTTTTGGACTTCAGTGGGGATCAATTTTGGCAAGCTTTGCTGCATGTGCCTGCCCTTGGTGGCGTATGGCCTGCCTGCATTTTGATGGCTTTGACTTTGGGAAAGATTTTTTCTTTTTTTTTTTTTATTATTTTAAGTATTCATGCCATGTCCCTCACATCTTGCCCCCTAAGATGTGTCTTCCTCCTTGACTTTTTCCTCTGCTTTTGCAACATCTGTGAGCTTAGTTTTGGCACCTTTTGGTCCTTTGCAATGCAGCTGATTTCCTCACAGCCTATTTTTGAAGAGACTAAAATTCCCGATTTTCTGCTTTTTTCAATTGCATTTCATTTGATCCTATCTCCTTTCCAGAGTGTTTGTAAGCTTTTCTTTTGGGATTCGCAAGATTCCTTTTCCCTTCCCGAAAGGAAATTTCATTTCCTTTTGGGAAGGGAAAAGCAATATTGCGATTTCAATGGGGACCAATAGAGGAATCTTTGGTGCATTTCCCTGCACTTGATGGCAGGCCATGCCTTTTGATGGCTTTGACTTTGGGAAAGATTTTTTTCTTTTTTTGGTTGTTTTCTGAAGTGTTCATGCCATGTCCCTCACATCTTGCCCACTAAGTTGTGTCTTCCTCCCTGACTTTTTCCCCTGCTTTTGCAATATCAGTGAGCTTAGTTTTGGCATCTTTTGGTCCTTTGCACTGCACCTGATATAAACCCAGGCCACTTCCTTAGAGTCACTAAATTTCCAAAATTTTCTTTTTTCTCCTCCAATTGCAATTCCTTTGATGTTGAGTCCTTTCCAGCGTGTTTGTAGGTCCTTCTTTTCTGTTTTGGACTTCAGTGGGATTCAATTTTGGCAAGCTTTGCTGCATGTGCCTGCCCTTGGTGGCGTATGGCCTGCCTGCATTTTGATGGCTTTGACTTTGGGAAAGATTTTTTCTTTTTTTTTTTTATTATTTTAAGTATTCATGCCATGTCCCTCACATCTTGCCCCCTAAGTTGTGTCTTCCTCCTTGACTTTTTCCCCTGCTTTTGCAACATCTGTGAGCTTAGTTTTGGCACCTTTTGGTCCTTTGCACTGCACCTGATATAAACCCAGGCCATTTTCTTAGAGTCACTAAATTTCCAAAATTTTCTTTTTTCTCCTCCAATTGCAATTCCTTTGATGTTGACTCCTTTCCAGCGTGTTTGTAGGTCCTTCTTTTCTGTTTTGGCCTTCAGTGGGGATCAATTTGGCAAACTTTGCTGCATGTGCCTGCCCTTGGTGGCGTATGGCCTGCCTGCATTTTGATGGCTTTGACTTTGGGAAAGATTTTTTCTTCTTTATTTTTTTATTATTGTAAGTATTCATGCCATGTCCCTCACATCTTGCCCCCTAAGTTGTGTCTTCCTCCTTGACTTTTTCCCCTGCTTTTGCAACATCTGTGAGCTTAGTTTTGGCGCCTTTTTGTCCTTTGCACTGCACCTGATAAAACCCCAGGCCATTTTCTTAGAGTCACTAAATTTCCCAAATTTTCATTTTTCTCCTCAAATTGCAATTCCTTTGATGTTTCTCCATTCCAGCGTCTTTGTAGGTCCTTCTTTTCTGTTTTGGCCTTCAGTGGGGATCAATTTTGGCAAGGTTTGCTGCATGTGCCTGCCCTTGGTGGCGTATGGCCTGCCTGCATTTTGATGGCTTTGACTTTGGGAAAGATTTTTTCTTCTTTTTTTTTTTTTTTTTTTTGTTTAAGTATTCATGCCATGTCCCTCACATCTTGCCCCCTAAGTTGTGTCTTCCTCCTGGACTTTTTCCCCTTCTTTTGCAACATCTGTGAGCTTAGTTTTGGCACCTTTTGGTCCTTTGCAATGCAGCTGATTTCCTCACAGCCTATTTTTGGAAGAGACTAAAATTCCCGATTTCTGCTTTTTTCAATTGCATTTCATTTGAACCTCTCTCCTTTCCAGAGTGTTTGTAAGCCTTTCTTTTGGGATTCGCAAGATTCCTTTTCCCTTCCCGAAAGGAAATTTCATTTCCTTTCGGGAAGGGAAAAGGAATCTTGCGATTTCAATGGGGACCAATAGAGGAATCTTTGGTGCATGTCCCTGCACTTGATGGCAGGCCATGCCTTTTGATGGCTTTGACTTTGGGAAAGATTTTTTTCTTTTTTTGGTTGTTTTCTGAAGTGTTCATGCCATGTCCCTCATATCTTGCCCCCTAAGTTGTGTCTTCCTCCTTGACTTTTTACCCTGCTTTTGCAACATCTGTGAGCTTAGTTTTGGCACCTTTTGGTCCTTTGCACTGCACCTGATATAAACCCAGGCCATTTTCTTAGATTCACTAAATTTCCTAAATTTTCTTTTTTCTCCTCCAATTGCAATTCCTTTGATGTTGACTCCTTTCCAGCGTGTTTGTAGGTCCTTCTTTTCTGTTTTGGCCTTCAGTGGGGATCAATTTTGACAAGCTTTGCTGCATGTGCCTGCCCTTGCTGTCGTATGGCCTGCCTGCATTTTGATGGCTTTGACTTTGGGAAAGATTTTTTCTTCTATTTTTTTTTATTATTGTAAGTATTCATGCCATGTCCCTCACATCGTGCCCCCTAAGTTGTGTCTTCCTCCTTGACTTTTTCCCCTGCTTTTGCAACATCTGTGAGCTTAGTTTTGGCACCTTTTGGTCCTTTGCAATGCAGCTGATTTCCTCACAGCCTATTTTTTGTAGAGACTAAAATTCCCGATTTTCTGCTTTTATCAATTGCATTTCATTTGAACCTATCTCCTTTCCAGAGTGTTTGTAAGCCTTTGTTTTGGGATCTGCAAGATTCCTTTTCACTTCCCGAAAGGAAATTTCATTTCCTTTCGGGAAGGGAAAAGGAATCTTGCGATTTCAATGGGGACCAATAGAGGAATCTTTGGTGCATGTCCCTGCAGTTGATGGCAGGCCATGCCTTTTGATGGCTTTGACTTTGGGAAAGATTGTTTTCTTTTTTTGGTTGTTTTCTGAAGTGTTCATGCATGTCCCTCAAGTCTCACCCCCTAAGTTCTGTCTTCCTCCTTGACTTTTTCCCCTGCTTTTGCAACATCTGTGAGCTTAGTTTTGGCATCTTTGGACCTTTGCACTGCACCTGATAAAACACCGGGCCATTTTCTTAGAGTCATTAAATTTCCCATATTTTCTTTTTATCTCCCCCAATTGCAATTCCTTTCATGTTGTCTCGATTCCAGCGTGTTTGTAGGTCCTTCTTTTCTGTTTTGGCCTTCAGTGGGGATCAATTTTGGCAAGCTTTGCTGCATGTGCCTGCCCTTGCTGGCGTATGGCCTGCCTGCATTTTGATGGCTTTGACTTTCGGAAAGATTATTTCTATTTTTTTTTTTTGGTTTGTTTTAAGTATTCATGCCATGTCCTTCATATCTTGCCTTTTAAGTGGTGTCTTCGTCCTTGACTTTTCCCTGTGCTTTTGCAACATCTGTGAGCTTCGTTTCGGCACCTTTTGGTCCTTTGCACTGCACCTGATAAAACCCCGGGCCATTTTCTTAGAGTCACTAAATTTCCCAAATTTTCTTTTTTTCTCCTCCAATTGCAATTCCTTTGATGTTGTCTCCATTCCAGCGTGTTTGTAAGTCCTTGTTTTCTGTTTTGGCCTTCAGTGGGGATCAATTTTGGCAAGCTTTGCTGCATGTGCCTGCCCTTGGTGGCGTATGGCCTGCCTGCATTTTGATGGCTTTGACTTTGGGAAAGATTTTTTCTTTTGTTTTTTTGTTTCTTTTTTTTAAGTATTCATGCCATGTCCCTCATATCTTGCCCCCTAAGTTGTGTCTTCCTCCTTGACTTTTTCCCCTGCTTTTGCAACAACTGTGAGCTTAGTTTTGGCACCTTTTGGTCCTTTGCAATGCAGCTGATTTCCTCACAGCCTATTTTTTGAAGAGACGATAAGTCCCGATTTTCTGCTTTTTTCAATTGCATTTCATTTGAACCTATCTCATTTCCAGAGTGTTTGTAAGCCTTTCTTTTGGGATCCGCAAGATTCCTTTTCCCTTCCCGAAAGGAAATTTCATTTCCTTTCGGGAAGGGAAAAGGAATCTTGCGATTTCAATGGGGACCAATAGAGGAATCTTTGGTGCATGTCCCTGCACTTGATGGCAGGCCATGCCTTTTGATGGCTCTGACTTTGGGAAAGATTTTTTTCTTTTTTTGGTTGTTTTCTCAAGTGTTCAGGCCATGTCCCTCATATCTTGCCCCCTAAGTTCTGTCTTCCTCCTTGACTTTTTCCCCTGCTTTTGCAACATCTGTGAGCTTAGTTTTGGCATCTTTGGTCCTTTGCACTGCACATGATATACTGCCAGGCCATTTTCTTAGAGTCACTAAATTTCCCAAATTTTCTATTTTTCTCTTCCAATTGCAATTCCTTTGATGCTGACTCCTTTCCAGCGTGTTTGTAGGTCCTTCTTTTCTGTTTTGGCCTTCAGTGGGGATCAATTTTGGCAAGCTTTGCTGCATGTGCCTGCCCTTGGTGGCGTATGGCCTGCCTGCATTTTGATGGCTTTGACTTTGGGAAAGATTTTTCTTTTTTTTTTTTTCATTATTTTAAGTATTCATGCCATGTCCCTCACATCTTGCCCCCTAAGATGTGTCTTCCTCCTAGACTTTTTGCCCTGCTTTTGCAACATCTGTGAGCTTAGTTTTGGCACCTTTTGGTCCTATGCACTGCACCTGATAAAAGCCCGGGCCATTTTCTTAGAGTCACTAAATTTCCCAAATTTTCTTTTTTCTCCTCCAATTGCAATTCCTTTGATGTTGTCTCCATTCCAGCGTGTTTGTAGGTCCTTCTTTTCTCTTTTGGCCTGCAGTGGGGATCAAATTTGGCAAGCTTTGCTTCATGTGCCTGCCCTTGGTGGCGTATGGCCTGCCTGCATTTTGATGGCTTTGACTTTGGGAAAGATTTTTTTTTTTTTTTTTTTTTATTATTTTAAGTATTCATGCCATGTCCCTCACATCTGGCCCCCTAAGTTGTGTCTTCCTCCTTGACTTTTTCCCCTGCTTTTGCAACATCTGTGAGCTTAGTTTCGGCATCTTTTGGTCCTTTGCACTGCACCTGATACAAACCCAGACCATTTTCTGAGAATCACTAAATTTCCAAAATTTTCTTTTTTTCTCCTCCAATTGCAATTCCTTTGATGTTGAATCCTTTCCAGCGTTTTTGTAGGTCCTTCTTTTCTGTTTTGGCCTTCAGTGGGGATCAAGTTTGGCAAGCTTTGCTGCATGTGCCTGCCCTTGGTGGCGTATGGCCTGCCTGCATTTTGATGGCTTTGACTTTGGGAAAGATTTTTTCTTTTTTTTTTCTTTTTTATTTTAAGTATTAATGCCATGTCCCTCACATCTTGGCTCCTAAGATGTGTCTTCCTCCTTGACTTTTTCCCCTGCTTTTGCAACACCAGTGAGCTTAGTTTTGGCATCTTTGGTCCTTTGCACTGCACATGATATACTGCCACGGCATTTTCTTAGAGTCACTAAATTTCCCAAATTTTCTATTTTTCTCCTCCAATTGCAATTCCTTTGATGTTGAATCCTTTCCAGCGTGTTTGTAGGTCCTTCTTTTCTGTTTTGCCCTTCAGTGGGGATCAATTTTGACAAGCTTTGCTGCATGTGCCTGCCCTTGGTGGCGTATGGCCTGCCTGCATTTTGATGGCTTTGACTTTGGGAAAGATTTTTTCTTTTTTTTTTTTTTATTATTGTAATTGTTCATGCCATGTCCCTCACATCTTGCCCCCTAAGTTGTGTCTTCCTCCTTGACTTTTTCCCCTGCTTTTGCAACATCTGTGAGCTTAGTTTTGGCACCTTTTGGTCCTTTGCAATGCAGCTGATTTCCTCACAGCCTATTTTTTGAAGAGACTCAAATTCCAGATTTTATGCTTTTTTCAATTGCATTTCATTTGATCCTATCCCCTTTCCAGAGTGTTTGTAAGCCTTTCTTTTGGGATTCGCAAGATTCCTTTTCCCTTCCCGAAAGGAAATTTCATTTCCTTTCGGGAAGGGAAAAGGAATCTTGCGATTTCAATGGGGACCAATAGAGGAATCTTTGGTGCATGTCCCTGCACTTGATGGCAGGCCATGCCTTTTGATGGCTTTGACTTTGGGAAAGATTTTTTTCTTTTTTTGGTTGTTTTCTGAAGTGTTCATGCCATGTCCCTCACATCTTGCCCCCTAAGTTGTGTCTTCCTCCTTGACTTTTTCCCCTGCTTTTGCAACATCTGTGAGCTTAGTTTTGGCACATTTTGGTCCTTTGCACTGCACCTGATAAAATCCCGGGCCATTTTCTAAGAGTCACTAAATTTCCCAAATTTTTATTTTTTCTCCTCCAATTGCAATTCCTTTGATGTTGTCTCCATTCCAGCGTGTTTGCAAGTCCTTTTTTCTGTTTTGGCCTTCAGTGGGGATCAAGTTTGGCAAGCTTTGCTGCATGTGCCTGCCCTTGCTGGCGTATGGCCTGCCTGCATTTTGATGGCTTTGACTTTGGGAAAGATTTTTTCTTTTTTTTTTTTTTTATTATTTTAAGTATTCATGCCATGTCCCTCATATCTTGACCCCTAAGTTCTGTCTTCCTCCTTGACTTTTTCCCCTGCTTTTGCAACATCTGTGAGCTTAGTTTTGGCATCTTTTGGTCCTTTGCACTACACATGATATACTGCCAGGCCATTATCCTAGAGTCACTAAATTTCCCAAATTTTCTTTTTTTCTCCTCCTATTGCAATTCCTTTGATGTTGACTCCTTTCCAGCGTGTTTGTAGCTCCTTCTTTTCGGTTTTGGCCTTCAGTGGGGATCAATTTTGGCAAGCTTTGCTGCATGTGCCTGCCCTTGGTGGCGTATGGCCTGCCTGCATTTTGATGGCTTTGACTTTGGGAAAGATTTTTTCTTCTTTATTTTTTTATTATTGTAAGTATTCATGCCATGTCCCTCACATCTTGCCCCCTAAGATGTGTCTTCCTCCTTGACTTTTTCCCCTGCTTTTGCAACATCTGTGAGCTTAGTTTTGGCATCTTTTGGTCCTTTGCTCTGCACCTGATGTAAACCGAGGCCATTTTCTTAGAGACACTAAATTTCCCAAAATTTCTTTTTTTCTCCTCCAATTGCAATTCCTTTGATGTTGTCTCCATTCCAGCATGTTTGTAGGTCCTTCTTTTCTGTTTTGGCCTTCAGTGGGGATCAATTTTGGCAAACTTTGCTGCATGTGCCTGCCCTTGGTGGCGTATGGCCTGCCTGCATTTTGATGGCTTTGACTTTGGGAAAGATTTTTTCTTTTGTTTTTTTGTTTCTTTTTTTTAAGTATTCATGCCATGTCCCTCACATCTTGCCCCCTAAGTTGTGTCTTCCTCCTCGACTTTTTCCCCTGCTTTTGCAACATCTGTGAGCTTAGTTTTGGCACCTTTTGGTCCTTTGCAATGCAGCTGATTTCCTCACAGCCTATTTTTTGAAGAGACTAAAATTCCCAATTTTCTGCTTTTTTCAATTGCATTTCATTTGATCCTATCTCCTTTCCAGAGTGTTTGTAAGCCTTTCTTTTGGGATTCGCAAGATTCCTTTTCCCTTCCCGAAAGGAAATTTCATTTCCTTTCAGGAAGGGAAAAGGAATCTTGCGATTTCAATGGGGACCAATAGAGGAATCTTTGGTGCATGTCCCTGCACTTGATGGCAGGCCATGCCTTTTGATGGCTTTGACTTGGGGAAAGATTTTTTTCTTTTTTTGGTTGTTTTCTGAAGTGTTCATGCCATGTCCCTCATATCTTGCCCCCTAAGTTCTGTCTTCCTCCTTGACTTTTTCCCCTGCTTTTGCAACATCTGTGAGCTTAGTTTTGGCATCTTTGGTCCTTTGCACTGCACATTATATACTGCCAGGCCATTTTCTTAGAGTCACTAAATTTCCCAAATTTTCTTTTTTTCTCCTCCAATTGCAATTCCTTTGATGTTGACTCCTTTCCAGCGTGTTTGTAGGTCCTTCTTTTCTGTTTTGGCCTTCAGTGGGGATCAATTTTGACAAGCTTTGCTGCATGTGCCTGCCCTTGGTGGCGTATGGCCTGCCTGCATTTTGATGGCTTTGACTTTGGGAAAGATTTTTTCTTTTTTTTTTTTTTCTTATTTTAAGTGTTCATGCCATGTCCCTCACATCTTGCCCCCTAAGTTGTGTCTTCCTCCTTGACTTTTTCCCCTGCTTTTGCAACATCTGTGAGCTTAGTTTTTGCATCTTTTGGTCCTTTGCACTGCACCTGATATAAACCTAGACCATTTTCTTAGAGTCACTAAATTTCCCAAATTTTGTTTTTTTCTCCTCCAATTGCAATTCCTTTGATGTTGTCTCCATTCCAGCATGTTTGTAGGTCCTTCTTTTCTGTTTTGGCCTTCAGTGGGGATCAATTTTGGCAAACTTTGCTGCATGTGCCTGCCCTTGCTGGCGTATGGCCTGCCTGCATTTTGATGGCTTTGACTTTGGGAAAGATATTTTTCTTTTTTTTTTTTTATTAATTTAAGTATTCATGCCATGTCCCTCACATCTGGCCCCCTAAGTTGTGTCTTCCTCCTTGACTTTTTCCCCTGCTTTTGCAACATCTGTGAGCTTAGTTTCGGCATCTTTTGGTCCTTTGCACTGCACCTGATATAAACCCAGACCATTTTCTTAGAGTCACTAAATTTCCAAAATTTTCTTTTTTTCTCCTCCAATTGCAATTCCTTTGATGTTGACTCCTTTCCAGCGTGTTTGTAGGTCCTTCTTTTCTGTTTTGGCCTTCAGTGGGGATCAATTTTGGCAAGCTTTGCTGCATGTGCCTGCCCTTGGTTGTGTATGGCCTGCCTGCATTTTGATGGCTTTGACTTTGGGAAAGATTTTTTCTTTTTTTTTTTTTCATTATTTTAAGTATTCATGCCATGTTCCTCACATCGTGCCCACTAAGTTGTGTCTTCCTCCTTGACTTTTTCCCCTGCTTTTGCAACATCTGTGAGCTTAGTTTTGGCACCTTTTGGTCCTTTGCAATGCAGCTGATTTCCTCACAGCCTATTTTTTGAAGAGACGATAAGTCCCGATTTTCTGCTTTTTTCAATTGCATTTCATTTGAAACCTATCTCATTTCCAGAGTGTTTGTAAGCCTTTCTTTTGGGATCCGCAAGATTCCTTTTCCCTTCCCGAAAGGAAATTTCATTTCCTTTCGGGAAGGGAAAAGGAATCTTGCGATTTCAATGGGGACCAATAGAGGAATCTTTGGTGCATGTCCCTGCACTTGATGGCAGGCCATGCCTTTTGATGGCTTTGACTTTGGGAAAGATTTTTTTCTTTTTTTGGTTGTTTTCTGAAGTGTTCATGCCATGTCCCTCACATCTTGCCCCCTAAGTTGTGTCTTCCTCCTTGACTTTTTCCCCTGCTTTTGCAACATCTGTGAGCTTAGTTTTGGCACATTTTGGTCCTTTGCACTGCACCTGATAAAATCCCGGGCCATTTTCTAAGAGTCACTAAATTTCCCAAATTTTTATTTTTTTCTCCTCCAATTGCAATTCCTTTGATGTTGTCTCCATTCCAGCGTGTTTGCAAGTCCTTTTTTCTGTTTTGGCCTTCAGTGGGGATCAAGTTTGGCAAGCTTTGCTGCATGTGCCTGCCCTTGCTGGCGTATGGCCTGCCTGCATTTTGATGGCTTTTGACTTTGGGAAAGATTTTTTTCTTTTTTTTTTTTTTTATTATTTTAAGTATTCATGCCATGTCCCTCATATCTTGACCCCTAAGTTCTGTCTTCCTCCTTGACTTTTTCCCCTGCTTTTGCAACATCTGTGAGCTTAGTTTTGGCATCTTTTGGTCCTTTGCACTACACATGATATACTGCCAGGCCATTATCCTAGAGTCACTAAATTTCCCAAATTTTCTTTTTTTCTCCTCCTATTGCAATTCCTTTGATGTTGACTCCTTTCCAGCGTGTTTGTAGCTCTTCTTTTCGGTTTTGGCCTTCAGTGGGGATCAATTTTGGCAAGCTTTGCTGCATGTGCCCTGCCCTTGGTGGCGTATGGCCTGCCTGCATTTTGATGGCTTTGACTTTGGGAAAGATTTTTTCTTCTTTATTTTTTTATTATTGTAAGTATTCATGCCATGTCCCCTCACATCTTGCCCCCTAAGATGTGTCTTCCTCCTTGACTTTTTTCCCCTGCTTTTGCAACATCTGTGAGCTTAGTTTTGGCATCTTTTGGTCCTTTGCTCTGCACCTGATGTAAACCGAGGCCATTTTCTTAGAGACACTAAATTTCCCAAAATTTCTTTTTTTCTCCTCCAATTGCAATTCCTTTGATGTTGTCTCCATTCCAGCATGTTTTGTAGGTCCTTCTTTTCTGTTTTGGCCTTCAGTGGGGATCAATTTTGGCAAACTTTGCTGCATGTGCCTGCCCTTGGTGGCGTATGGCCTGCCTGCATTTTGATGGCTTTGACTTTTGGGAAAGATTTTTTCTTTTGTTTTTTTGTTTCTTTTTTTAAGTATTCATGCCATGTCCCTCACATCTTGCCCCCTAAGTTGTGTC
This sequence comes from Artemisiospiza belli, assembly GCA_021963965.1. Taxonomy (NCBI): domain Eukaryota; kingdom Metazoa; phylum Chordata; class Aves; order Passeriformes; family Passerellidae; genus Artemisiospiza; species Artemisiospiza belli. The sequence goes on from JAKDEW010001157.1 coordinate 37,348, forward strand.
TTCCTCCTCGACTTTTTCCCCTGCTTTTGCAACATCTGTGAGCTTAGTTTTGGCACCTTTTGGTCCTTTGCAATGCAGCTGATTTCCTCACAGCCTATTTTTTTGAAGAGACTAAAATTCCCAATTTTCTGCTTTTTTCAATTGCATTTCATTTGATCCTATCTCCTTTCCAGAGTGTTTGTAAGCCTTTCTTTTGGGATTCGCAAGATTCCTTTTCCCTTCCGAAAGGAAATTTCATTTCCTTTCAGGAAGGGAAAAGGAATCTTGCGATTTCAATGGGGACCAATAGAGGAATCTTTGGTGCATGTCCCTGCACTTGATGGCAGGCCATGCCTTTTGATGGCTTTGACTTGGGGAAAGATTTTTTTCTTTTTTTGGTTGTTTTCTGAAGTGTTCATGCCATGTCCCTCATATCTTGCCCCCTAAGTTCTGTCTTCCTCCTTGACTTTTTCCCCTGCTTTTGCAACATCTGTGAGCTTAGTTTTGGCATCTTTGGTCCTTTGCACTGCACATGATATACTGCCAGGCCATTTTCTTAGAGTCACATAAATTTCCCAAATTTTCTTTTTTTCTCCTCCAATTGCAATTCCTTTGATGTTGACTCCTTTCCAGCGTGTTTGTAGGTCCCTTCTTTTCTGTTTTGGCCTTCAGTGGGGATCAATTTTGACAAGCTTTGCTGCATGTGCCTGCCCTTGGTGGCGTATGGCCTGCCTGCATTTTGATGGCTTTGACTTTGGGAAAGATTTTTTCTTTTTTTTTTTTTTCTTATTTTAAGTGTTCATGCCATGTCCCTCACATCTTGCCCCCTAAGTTGTGTCTTCCTCCTTGACTTTTTTCCCCTGCTTTTGCAACATCTGTGAGCTTAGTTTTTGCATCTTTTGGTCCTTTGCACTGCACCTGATATAAACCTAGACCATTTTCTTAGAGTCACTAAATTTCCCAAATTTTGTTTTTTTCTCCTCAATTGCAATTCCTTTGATGTTGTCTCCATTCCAGCATGTTTGTAGGTCCTTCTTTTCTGTTTTGGCCTTCCAGTGGGGATCAATTTTGGCAAACTTTGCTGCATGTGCCTGCCCTTGCTGGCGTATGGCCTGCCTGCATTTTGATGGCTCTGACTTTGGGAAAGATATTTTTCTTTTTTTTTTTTTATTAATTTAAGTATTCATGCCATGTCCCTCACATCTGGCCCCCTAAGTTGTGTCTTCCTCCTTGACTTTTTCCCCTGCTTTTGCAACATCTGTGAGCTTAGTTTCGGCATCTTTTGGTCCTTTGCACTGCACCTGATATAAACCCAGACCATTTTCTTAGAGTCACTAAATTCCAAAATTTTCTTTTTTTCTCCTCCAATTGCAATTCCTTTGATGTTGACTCCTTTCCAGCGTGTTTGTAGGTCCTTCTTTTCTGTTTTGCCTTCAGTGGGGATCAATTTTGGCAAGCTTTGCTGCATGTGCCTGCCCTTGGTTGTGTATGGCCTGCCTGCATTTTGATGGCTTTGACTTTGGGAAAGATTTTTTCTTTTTTTTTTTTTTCATTATTTTAAGTATTCATGCCATGTTCCTCACATCGTGCCCACTAAGTTGTGTCTTCCTCCTTGACTTTTTCCCCTGCTTTTGCAACATCTGTGAGCTTAGTTTTTGGCACCTTTTGGTCCTTTGCAATGCAGCTGATTTCCTCACAGCCTATTTTTTGAAGAGACGATAAGTCCCGATTTTCTGCTTTTTTCAATTGCATTTCATTTGAACCTATCTCATTTCCAGAGTGTTTGTAAGCCTTTCTTTTGGGATCCGCAAGATTCCTTTTCCCTTCCCGAAAGGAAATTTCATTTCCTTTCGGGAAGGGAAAAGGAATCTTGCGATTTCCATGGGACCAATAGAGGAATCTTTGGTGCATGTCCCTGCACTTGATGGCAGGCCATGCCTTTTGATGGCTTTGACTTTGGGAAAGATTTTTTTCTTTTTTTGGTTGTTTTCTCAAGTGTTCATTGCCATGTCCCTCATATCTTGCCCCCTAAGTTCTGTCTTCCTCCTTGACTTTTTCCCCCTGCTTTTGCAACATCTGTGAGCTTAGTTTTGGCATCTTTGGTCCTTTGCACTGCACATGATATACTGCCAGGCCATTTTCTTAGAGTCACTAAATTTCCCAAATTTTGTATTTTTCTCCTCCAATTGCAATTCCTTTGATGTTGACTCCTTTCCAGGCGTGTTATTAGGTCCTTCTTTTCTGTTTTGGCCTTCAGTGGGGATCAATTTTGACAAGCTTTGCTGCATGTGCCTGCCCTTGGTGGCGTATGGCCTGCCTGCATTTTGATGGCTTTGACTTTGGGAAAGATTTTTTCCTTTTTTTTTTTTTTCTTATTTTAAGTGTTCATGCCATGTCCCTCACATCTTGCCCCCTAAGTTGTGTCTTCCTCCTTGACTTTTTCCCCTGCTTTTGCAACATCTGTGAGCTTAGTTTTGGCATCTTTTGGTCCTTTGCACTACACATGATATACTGCCAGGCCATTTTCATAGAGTCACTAAATTTCCCCAAATTTTCTTTTTTTCTCCTCCTATTGCAATTCCTTTGATGTTGACTCCCTTTCCAGCGTGTTTGTAGGTCCTTCTTTTCTGTTTTGGCCTTCAGTGGGGATCAATTTTGGCAAGCTTTGCTGCATGTGCCTGCCCTTGGTGGCGTATGGCCTGCCTGCATTTTGATGGCTTTGACTTTGGGAAAGATTTTTTCTTTTGTTTTTTTGTTTCTATTTTTAAGTATTCATGCCATGTCCCTCATATCTTGCCCCCTAAGTTGTGTCTTCCTCCTTGACTTTTTCCCCTGCTTTTGCAACATCTGTGAGCTTTTTTTTGGCACCTTTTGGTCCTTTGCAATGCAGCTGATTTCCTCACAGCCTATTTTTTGAAGAGACGATAAGTCCCGATTTTCTGCTTTTTTCAATTGCATTCCATTTGAACCTATCTCATTTCCAGAGTGTTTGTAAGCCTTTCTTTTGGGATCCGCAAGATTCCTTTTCCCTTCCCGAAAGGAAATTTCATTTCCTTTCGGGAAGGGAAAAGGAATCTTGCGATTTCAATGGGGACCAATAGAGGAATCTTTGGTGCATGTCCCCTGCACTTGATGGCAGGCCATGCCTTTTGATGGCTTTGACTTGGGGGAAAGATTTTTTTCTTTTTTTGGTTGTTTTCTGAAGTTGTTCATGGCCATGTCCCTCATATCTTGCCCCCTAAGTTCTGTCTTCCTCCTTGACTTTTTCCCCTGCTTTTGCAACACCTGTGAGCTTAGTTTTGGCATCTTTGGTCCTTTGCACTGCACATGATATACTGCCAGGCCATTTTCTTAGAGTCACTAAATTTCCCAAATTTTGTATTTTTCTCCTCCAATTGCAATTCCTTTGATGTTGACTCCTTTCCAGCGTGTTTGTAGGTCCTTCTTTTCTGTTTTGGCCTTCAGTGGGGATCAATTTTGACAAGCTTTGCTGCATGTGCCTGCCCTTGGTGGCGTATGGCCTGCCTGCATTTTGATGGCTTTGACCTTTGGGAAAGATTTTTTCTTTTTTTTTTTTTTCTTATTTTAAGTGTTTCATGCCATGTCCCTCACATCTTGCCCCCTAAGTTGTGTCTTCCTCCTTGACTTTTTCCCCTGCTTTTGCAACATCTGTGAGCTTAGTTTTGGCATCTTTTGGTCCTTTGCACTGCACCTGATATAAACCCAGGCCATTTTCTTAGAGTCACTAAATTTCCCAATTTTTCTTTTTTTCTCCTCCAATTGCAATTCCTTTGATGTTGACTCCTTTCCAGCGTGTTTGTAGGTCCTTCTTTTCTGTTTTTGGCCTTCAGTGGGGATCAATTTTGGCAAGCTTTGCTGCATGTGCCTGCCCTTGGTGGCGTATGGCCTGCCTGCATTTTGATGGCTTTGACTTTGGGAAAGATTTTTTCTTTTTTTTTTTTGTTTCTTTTTTTTAAAGTATTCATGCCATGTCCCTCACATCTTGCCCCCTAAGTTGTGTCTTCCTCCTGGACTTTTTTCCCCTGCTTTTGCAACATCTGTGAGCTTTTTTTTGGCACCTTTTGGTCCTTTGCAATGCAGCTGATTACCTCACAGCCTATTTTTTGAAGAGACGATAAGTCCCGATTTTCTGCTTTTTTCAATTGCATTTCATTTGAACCTATCTCATTTCCAGAGTGTTTGTAAGCCTTTCTTTTGGGATCCGCAAGATTCCTTTTCCCTTCCCCGAAAGGAAATTTCATTTCCTTTCGGGAAGGGAAAAGGAATCTTGCGATTTCAATGGGGACCAATAGAGGAATCTTTGGTGCATGTCCCTGCACTTCATGGCAGGCCATGCCTTTTGATGGCATTGACTTTGGGAAAGATATTTTTCTTTTTTTGGTTGTTTTCTGAAGTGTTCATGCCATGTCCCTCATATCTTGCCCCCTAAGTTCTGTCTTCCCTCCTTGACTTTTTCCCCTGCTTTTGCAACACCTGTGAGCTTAGTTTTGGCATCTTTGGTCCTTTGCACTGCACATGATATACTGCCAGGCCATTTTTTTAGAGTCACTAAATTTCCCAAATTTTGTATTTTTTCTCCTCCAATTGCAATTCCTTTGATGTTGACTCCTTTCCAGCGTGTTTGTAGGTCGTTCTTTTCTGTTTTGGCCTTCAGTGGGGATCAATTTTGGACAAGCTTTGCTGCATGTTTCTGCCCTTGGTGGCGTATGGCCTGCCTGCATTTTGATGGCTTTGACTTTGGGAAAGATTTTTTGGTCTTTATTTTTTTATTATTGTAAGTATTCATGCCATGTCCCTCACATCTTGCCCCCTAAGTTGTGTCTTCCTCCTTGACTTTTTCCCCTGCTTTTGTAACATCTGTGAGCTTAGTTTTGGCATCTTTTGGTCCTTTGCTCTGCACCTGATATAAACCGAGGCCATTTTCTTAGAGACACTAAATTTCCCAAAATTTCTTTTTTTCTCCTCCAATTGCAATTCCTTTGATGTTGACTCCTTTCCAGCGTGTTTGTAGGTCCTTCTTTTCTGTTTTAACCTTCAGTGGGGATCAATTTTGGGCAAGCTTTGCTGCATGTGCCTGCCCTTGGTGGCGTATGGCCTGCCTGCATTTTGATGGCTTTGACTTTGGGAAAGATTTTTCTTTTTTTTTTTTTTTTATTATTTTAAGTATTCATGCCATGTCCCTCATATCTTGCCCCCTAAGTTGTGTCTTCCTCCTCGACTTTTTCCCCTGCTTTTGCAACATCTGTGAGCTTAGTTTTTGCATCTTTTGGTCCTTTGCAATGCAGCTGATTTCCTCACAGCCTATTTTTTTGAAGAGACTAAAATTCCCAATTTTCTGCTTTTTTCAATTGCATTTCATTTGATCCTATCTCCTTTCCAGAGTGTTTGTAAGCCTTTCTTTTGGGATTCGCAAGATTCCTTTTCCCTTCCCGAAAGGAAATTTCATTTCCTTTCGGGAAGGGAAAAGGGAATCTTGCGATTTCAATGGGGACCAATAGAGGAATCTTTGGTGCATGTCCCTGCACTTGATGGCAGGCCATGCCTTTTGATGGTTTGACTTGGGGAAAGATTTTTTTCTTTTTTTGGTTGTTTTCTGAAGTGTTCATGCCATGTCCCTCATATCTTGCCCCCTAAGTTCTGTCTTCCTCCTTGACTTTTTCCCCTGCTTTTGCAACATCTGTGAGCTTAGTTTTGGCATCTTTGGTCCTTTGCACTGCACATGATATACTGCCAGGCCATTTTCTTAGAGTCACTAAATTTCCCAAATTTTCTTTTTTTCTCCTCCAATTGCAATTCCTTTGATGTTGACTCCTTTCCAGCGTGTTTGTAGGTCCTTCTTTTCTGTTTTGGTCTTCAGTGGGGATCAATTTTGGCAAGCTTTGCTGCATGGGCCTGCCCTTGGTGGCGTATGGCCTGCCTGCATTTTGATGGCTTTGACTTTGGGAAAGATTTTTTCTTTTTTTTTTTTTTGTTTGTTTTTAAGTATTCATGCCATGTCCCTCACATCTTGCCCCCTAAGTTGTGTCTTCCTCCTTGACTTTTTCCCCTGCTTTTGCAACATCTGTGAGCTTAGTTTTGGCACATTTTGGTGCTTTGCACTGCACCTGATAAAATCCCGGGCCATTTTCTAAGAGTCACTAAATTTCCCAAATTTTCTTTTTTTCTCCTCCAATTGCAATTCCTTTGATGTTGTCTCCATTCCAGCGTGTTTGCAAGTCCTTCTTTTCTGTTTTGGCCTTCAGTGGGGATCAATTTTGGCAAGCTTTGCTGCATGTGCCTGGCCTTGGTGGCGTATGGCCTGCCTGCATTTTGATGGCTTTGACTTTGGGAAAGATTTTTTCTTTTTATTTTTTTTATTATTTTAAGTATTCATGCCATGTCCCTCATATCTTGCCCCCTAAGTTGTGTCTTCCTCCTTGACTTTTTCCCCCAGCTTTTGCAACATCTGTGAGCTTAGTTTTGGCATCTTTTGGTCCTTTGCACTGCACCGGATATAAACCCAGACCATTTTCTTAGAGTCACTAAATTTCCCAAATTTTCTTTTTTTCTCCTCCAATTGCAATTCCTTTGATGTTGTCTCCATTCCAGAATGTTTGTAGGTCCTTCTTTTCTGTTTTGGCCTTCAGTGGGGATCAATTTTGGGCAAACTTTGCTGCATGTGCCTGCCCTTGCTGGCGTATGGCCTGCCTGCATTTTGATGGCTTTGGACTTTGGGAAAGATTTTTTCTTTTTTTTTTTTATTATTTTAAGTATTCATGCCATGTCCCTCACATCTGGCCCCCTAAGTTGTGTCTTCCTCCTTGACTTTTTCCCCTGCTTTTGCAACATCTGTGAGCTTAGTTTCGGCATCTTTTGGTCCTTTGCACTGCACCTGATATAAACCCATACCATTTTCTTAGAGTCACTAAATTTCCAAAATTTTCTTTTTTTCTCCTCCAATTGCAATTCCTTTGATGTTGTCTCCATTCCAGCGTGTTTGCAAGTCCTTCTTTTCTGTTTTGGCCTTCAGTGGGGATCAATTTTGGCAAGCTTTGCTGCATGTGCCTGCCCTTGGTGGTGTATGGCCTGCCTGCATTTTGATGGCTTTGACTTTGGGAAAGATTTTTTCTTTTTTTTTTTTTTAATATTTTAAGTATTCATGCCATGTCCCTCATATCTTGCCCCCTGTTGTGTCTTCCTCCTTGACATTTCCCCTGCTTTTGCAACATCTGTGAGCTTTTTTTTGGCACCTTTTGGTCCTTTGCAATGCAGCTGATTTCCTCACAGCTATATTTTGAAGAGACGATAAGTCCCGATTTTCTGCTTTTTTTCAATTGCATTTCATTTGAACCTATCTCATTTCCAGAGTGTTTGTAAGCCTTTCTTTTGGGATCCGCAAGATTCCTTTTCCCTTCCCGAAAGGAAATTTCATTTCCTTTCGGGAAGGGAAAAGGAATCTTGCGATTTCAATGGGGACCAATAGAGGAATCTTTGGTGCATGTCCCTGCACTTGATGGCAGGCCATGCCTTTTGATGGCTTTGACTTTGGGAAAGATTTTTTTCTTTTTTTGGTTGTTTTCTGAAGTGTTCATGCCATGTCCCTCATATCTTGCCCCCTAAGTTCTGTCTTCCTCCTTGACTTTTTCCCCTGCTTTTGCAACACCTGTGAGCTTAGTTTTGGCATCTTTGGTCCTTTGCACTGCACATGATATACTGCCAGGCCATTTTCTTAGAGTCACTAAATTTCCCAAATTTTCTATTTTTCTCCTCCAATTGCAATTCCTTTGATGTTGACTTCTTTCCAGCGTGTTTGTAGGTCGTTCTTTTCTGTTTTGGCCTTCAGTGGGGATCAATTTTGACAAGCTTTGCTGCATGTGCCTGCCCTTGGTGGCGTATGGCCTGCCTGCATTTTGATGGCTTTGACTTTGGGAAAGATTTTTTCTTTTTTTTTTTTTATTATTTTAAGTGTTCATGCCATGTCCCTCACATCTGGCCCCCTAAGTTGTGTCTTCCTCCTTGACTTTTTCCCCTGCTTTTGCAACATCTGTGAGCTTAGTTTCGGCATCTTTTGGTCCTTTGCACTGCACATGATATACTGCCCAGGCCATTTTCTTAGAGTCACTAAATTTCCCAAATTTTCTATTTTTCTCCTCCAATTGCAATTCCTTTGATGTTGACTCCTTTCCAGCGTGTTTGTAGGTCCTTCTTTTCTGTTTTGGCCTTCAGTGGGGATCAATTTTGACAAGCTTTGCTGCATGTGCCTGCCCTTGGTGGCGTATGGCCTGCCTGCATTTTGATGGCTTTGACTTTGGGAAAGATTTTTTCTTTTTTTTTTTTTTATTATTGTAATTATTCATGCCATGTCCCTCACATCTTGCCCCCTAAGTTGTGTCTTCCTCCTTGACTTTTCTCCCCTGCTTTTGCAACATCTGTGAGCTTAGTTTTGGCGCCTTTTGGTCCTTTGCGCTGCACCTGAAAAAACCCCCGGGCCATTTTCTTAGAGTCACTAAATTTTCCAAATTTTCTTTTTTCTCCTCCAATTGCAATTCCTTTGATGGTTCTCCATTCCAGCGTGTTTGTAGGTCCTTCTTTTCTGTTTTGCCTTCAGTGGGGATCAATTTTGGCAAGCTTTGCTGCAAGTGCCTGCACTTGCTGGCGTATGGCCTGCCTGCATTTTGATGGCTTTGACTTTGGGAAAGATTTTTTCTTTTTTATTTTTAATATTGTAAGTATTCATGCCATGTCCCTCACATCTTGCCCCCTAAGTTGTGTCTTCCTCCTTGACTTTTTCCCCTGCTTTTGCAACATCTGTGAGCTTAGTTTTGGCATCTTTTGGTCCTTTACACTGCACCTGATATAAACCCATACCATTTTCTTAGAGTCACTAAATTTCCCAAAATTTTCTTTTTTTCTCCTCCAATTGCAATTCCTTTGATGTTGTCTCCATTCCAGCGTGTTTGTAGGTCCTTCTTTTCTGTTTTGGCCTTCAGTGGGGATCAATTTTGGCAAGCTTTGCTGCAAGTGCCTGCCCTTGGTGGCGTATGGCCTGCCTGCATTTTGATGGCTTTGACTTTGGGAAAGATTTTTCCTTTTTTTTTTTTTTTTATTATTTTATGTATTCATGCCATGTCCCTCATATCTTGCCCCCTAAGTTGTGTCTTCCTCCTTGACTTTTTTCCCTGCTTTTGCAACATCTGTGAGCTTTTTTTTGGCACCTTTTGGTCCTTTGCAATGCAACTGATTTCCTCACAGCCTATTTTTTGAAGAGACGATAAGTCCCGATTTTCTGCTTTTTTCAATTGCATTTCATTTGAACCTATCTCATTTCCAGAGTGTTTTTAATCCTTTCTTTTGGGATCCGCAAGATTCCTTTTCCCTTCCCGAAAGGAAATTTCATTTCCTTTCGGGAAGGGAAAAGGAATCTTGCGATTTCAATGGGGACCAATAGAGGAATCTTTGGTGCATGTCCCTGCACTTGATGGCAGGCCATGCCTTTTGATGGCTTTGACTTTGGGAAAGATTGTTTTCTTTTTTTGGTTGTTTTCTGAAGTGTTCATGCCATGTCCCTCATATCTTGCCCCCTAAGTTCTGTCTTCCTCCTTGACTTTTTCCCCTGCTTTTGCAACACCAGTGAGCTTAGTTTTGGCACCTTTTGGTCCTTTGCACTGCACCTGATATAAACCCAGTCCATTTTCTAAGAGTCACTAAATTTCCCAAATTTTCTTTTTTTCTCCTCCAATTGCAATTCCTTTGATGTTGTCTCCATTCCAGCGTGTTTGTAGGTCCTTCTTTTATGTTTTGGCCTTCAGTGGGGATCAATTTTGGCAAGCTTTGCTGCATGTGCCTGCACTTGCTGGCGTATGGCCTGCCTGCATTTTGATGGCTTTGACTTTGGGAAAGATTTTTTCTTTTCTTTTTTTTTATTATTTTAAGTATTCATGCCATGTCCCTCACATCTTGCCCCCTAAGTTGTGTCTTCCTCCTTGACTTTTTCCCCTGCTTTTGCAACATCTGTGAGCTTAGTTTTGGCACCTTTTGGTCCTTTGCACTGCACCTGAAAAACCACGGGCCATTTTCTAAGAGTCACTAAATTTCCAAAATTTTCATTTTTCTCCTGCAATTGCAATTCCTTTGATGTTGTCTCCATTCCAGCGTGTTTGTAGGTCCTTCTTTTCTGTTTTGGACTTCAGTGGGGATCAATTTTGGCAAGCTTTGCTGCATGTGCCTGCACTTGCTGGCGTATGGCCTGCCTGCATTTTGATGGTTTTGGCTTTGGGAAAGATTTTTTCTATTTTTTTTTTTTTGTTTGTTTTAAGTATTCATGCCATGTCCCTCACATCTTGCCCCCTAAGTTGTGTCTTCCTCCTTGACTTTTTCCCCTGCTTTTGCAACACCAGTGAGCTTAGTTTTGGCATCTTTGGTCCTTTGCACTGCACATGATATACTGCCAGGCCATTTTCTTAGAGTCACTAAATTTCCCAAATTTTGTATTTTTCTCCTCCAATTGCAATTCCTTTGATGTTGACTCCTTTCCAGCGTGTTTGTAGGTCCTTCTTTTCTGTTTTGGCCTTCAGTGGGGATCAATTTTGACAAGCTTTGCTGCATGTGCCTGCCCTTGCTGTCGTATGGCCTGCCTGCATTTTGATGGCTTTGACTTTGGGAAAGATTTTTTCTTTTTTTTTTTTTTTCCTTATTTTAAGTGTTCATGCCATGTCCCTCACATCTTGCCCCCTAAGTTGTGTCTTCCTCCTTGACTTTTTCCCCTGCTTTTGCAACATCTGTGACCTTAGTTTTGGCATCTTTTGGTCCTTTGCACTACACATGATATACTGCCAGGCCATTTTCATAGAGTCACTAAATTTCCCAAATTTTCTTTTTTTCTCCTCCTATTGCAATTCCTTTGATGTTGACTCCTTTCCAGCGTGTTTGTAGGTCCTTCTTTTCTGTTTTGGCCTTCAGTGGGGATCAATTTTGGCAAGCTTTGCTGCATGTGCCTGCCCTTGGTGGCGTATGGCCTGCCTGCATTTTGATGGCTTTGACTTTGGGAAAGATTTCTTCTTCTTTTTTTTTTTATTATTGTAAGTATTCATGCCATGTCCCTCACATCTTGCCCCCTAAGATGTGTCTTCCTCCTTGACTTTTT
>JAKDEW010001158.1:0-48411 GCA_021963965.1 Artemisiospiza belli
TTGCCGCGCCGTGACCCCGCCGTGACCCCGTGTGACCCTGTGTGACCCCGGTGTGACCCCCGTGTGACCCCGCGGTGTCCCCGTGTGTCCCCTCAGGCCGCGTCACCAAGACCAAGGACGGGCACGAGGTGCGGACGTGCAAAGTGGCCGACAAGAGCGGCAGCATCAACATCTCGGTGTGGGACGATGTGGGGAACCTGATCCAGCCCGGGGACATCATCCGCCTCACCAAGGGGTGAGGGACACTGGGGACACCTGGGGACACTTGGGGACACACCTGGGGACACTGGGGACATACCTGGGGACACCTGGGAGGGGATTTGGGGACACCTGGGAGGGGATTTGGGGGGTATTTGGGGAACCTGATCCAGCCCGGGGACATCATCTGCCTCACCAAGGGGGTGAGGGACACTGGGGACACCTGGGGGGACACCTGGGGACACCTGGGAGGGGATTTGGGGACATTTGGGGACACCTGGGAGGGGATTTGGGGGGGATTTGGGGAACCTGATCCAGCCCGGGGACATCATCCGCCTCACCAAGGGGTGAGGGACACCTGGGGACACTGGGGACACCTGAGGACACTTGGGGATACTTGGGGACACCTGGGGACACTGGGGACACCTGGGGACACTTCTGGGGGGATTTGGGGACATTTGGGGGTGGACAAATTCAACCTGATCCAGCCCGGGGACATCATCCGCCTCACCAAGGGGTGAGGGACACCTGGGGACACTGGGGACACACCTGGGGACACCTGGGGACACCTGGGAGGGGATTTGGGGACATTTGGGGGAAATTTGGGGGAGAAATTTAGTGGGGATTTGGGGTGATGTGGGGAACCTGATCCAGCCCGGGGACATCATCCGCCTCACCAAGGGGTACAGGGGACACCTGGGGACACCTGGGGACACACCTGGGGACACACTGGGGACACCTGGGGACACCTGGGGACACACCTGGGGGTGGATTAGGGGGAAAACTGGGGGAGATTTGGGGTGGATTTGGGAGAAATTGGTGGGGATTTGCAGCAAATTTGTGGATGGATTTGGGGGAAATTTGGGATAATTTGGGGGAAAATTGGGGAGGATTTGGAGGAAACTTGGTGGGGAGAATTGAGGGAAATTTAAGGGAGATTTGGGGCAAATCTGGGGGTGGATTTGGGGGAAATCCGCACCCAAATATCCCCCAAATATCCCCCAAATCCACCCCCAAATATCCCCCAAATCCACACCCAAATCCCCCCTAAGTTTGCCCAAATTCTCCTGAATTTCCCCCAAATTTCCCCCAAATCCACTCCCAAATATCCCCCAAATCCACACCCAAATCCCCACCAAGTTTTGCCCCAAATTCTCCTGAATTTCCCCCAAATTTCCCCAAATCCACCCCCAAATTTCCCCCAAATCCCCACCAAGTTTCCCCCAAATTCTCCTGAATTCCCCCCAAATTTCCCCCAAATCCCCACCAAGTTTCCCCCAAATTCTCCCGAATTTCCCCCAAATCCACCCCCAATTTTGCCTCAAATCCTCACGAATTTGCCCCAAATCTTCCTTAAATTTTCCTCAATTCTCTCCCAAAAAATTTGGGGTAATTTGGGGGAAATCAGGGACAATTTGGGGGAAACTTGGTGGGGATTTGGGACAGATCTGGGAGAGAATTGGGGGAAATTTAAGGGAGATTTGGGGCAAATTTGTGGGGATTTGGGGGAAATTTGAGGGAAATTTGGGAGAATTTGGGGGAAATTTGGGGTGGATTTGGGAAGAATTTGGGGAAATTAAGGGAGAATTTGGGGAAAACTTAGCAGGGATTTGGGGGAAATTTGGAGGTGGATTTGGGGGGAAATTGGGGGATATTTGGGGTGGATTTGGGGGAAATTTGGTGGAAATTGGAGAATTTGGTGGAAACTTAGGGGGAAATTTGGGGGTTTGGGGGGAAAATTGGGGTGGATTTGGGAAACATTTGTGGGGATTTGGGGCAAATTTTGGGGGTGGATTTGGAGGAAACTCGGTGGGGATTTGGGGGAAATAATTTGGGAGAGGAGTGGGGGAAATTGAAGGGAGATTTGGGGCAAATTTGGGGGGATTTAGGGGAAATTCGGGGGTGGGTTTGGGGGAAAATTGGGGGCAATTTTGGGGGTTTTTGGGGGGGATTGGCTGACCCTCCCCATCCTCCTCATCCTCAGCTACGCCTCCGTCTTCAAGGGCTGCCTGACGCTCTACACCGGCCGAGGGGGGGACCTGCAGAAGATTGGGGAGTAAGGAGGGGATTTTGGGGGGCTTTTGGGCTTTTTGGGGGCTTTTGAGGTTTTTTGGGGGGTTTGTGAGGTCGGAGGGCGCCCAAATCCCCAAATTGCCTCAAATCCCCACAAATCCACCCCCAAATTTCCCCCAAATCCCCACAAATTTGCCTCAAATCTCCCTTAAATTTCCCCCAATTATCCCCCCAATTTTCCCCCAAATCCCCACCAAGTTTCCCCCAAATTCTCCCCTGATCTCTCCCAAATTTTGCCCAAATCCACCCCAAATTTCCCCAAATCCCCCACAAATTTCCCCCCAATTCTCTCTTAAATTTCCCCCAATTATCCCCCCAAGTTTCCCCCAAATCCACCCCAAACTTCCCCCAAATCCCTGCTAAGTTTTCCCCAAATTCTCCCTTAATTTCCCCCAAATTCCCCCCAAATTCTTCCCAAATTTCCCCCAAATTTCCCCCAAATCCCCACAAATTTGCCTCAAATCTCCCTTAAATTTCCCCCAATTCTCTCCCACATCTGTCCCAAATCCCCACCAAGTTTCCCCAAAATCCACCCCAAATTTCCTCCAAATCCCCACCAAGTTTCCCCCAAATTCTCCCTAATTTCCCCCAAATTTCCCCCAAATCCACCCCAAATTTCCCCCAATTTTACCCAAAATTTCCCCCAAATCCCCACCAAGTTTCCCCCACATTCTCCCTAATTTTCCCCACATCCACCCCAAATTTTCCCCCAAATCCCCACAAATTTACCCAAATTGCCCCACCAAATCCCCCCTAAATTTCTCCCAAGTTCTCCCTAATTTCCCCAAATTGCCCCAAATTTTTCCCAAATCCACCCCAAATTTGCCCCAAATCTCCCTTAAATTTCCCCCAACTATCCCCCCAATTTTCCCCCAAATCCCCACCAAGTTTCCCCAAATTCTCCCCTGATTTCTCCCAAATTTTGCCCAAATCCACCCCAAATTTCCCCCAAATCCCTGCTAAGTTTTCCCCAAATTCTCCCTAATTTCCCCCAAATTCTTCCAAATCCACCCTAAATTTCCCCCAAATCCACACAAATTTCCCCCCAATTCTCTCTTAAATTTCCCCCAATTATCCCCCCAGGTTTCCCCCAAATTTCCCCCAAATTTCCCCCAAATCCCTGCTAAGTTTTCCCAAATTCTCCCCAATTTCCCCCAAATTTTTCCCAAATCCACCCCAAATTTCCCCCAAATTCTCCCAAATTTCCCCCAAATCCCCACAAATTTGCCTCAAATTTCCCTTAAATTTCCCCCAATTCTCTCCCAGATCTGTCCCAAATCCCCACCAAGTTTCCCCCCAAATTGTCCCTGATTTCCCCCAAATTACCCCAATCTTTTTGGGAGAGAATTGAGGAAAATTTAAGGAAGATTTGGGGGCAAATTCGTGAGGATTTGAGGCAAAATTGGGGGTGGATTTGGGGGGAATTCGGGAGAATTTGGGGGAAACTTGGTGGGGATTTGGGGGAAATTTGGGGGATTTTTGGGAGAATTTGGGGGAAACTTAGGGGGGATTTTTGGGGGATATTTGGGGGTGGATTTGGGGGATTTTTGGGGGATATTTGGAGGAAATTTGGGGGTGGATTTGGGGGAAATTTGGGGGAAACTTGGTGGGGATTTGGGGATGGATTTGGGGGAAATTTGGGGGCAATTTGGGGGAAATTCAGGAGAATTTGGGGGAAACTTAGGGGGAAATTTGGGGGATATTTGGGGGGATATTTGGAGGAAATTTGGGGGTGGATTTGGGGGATTTTTGGGGGGGATTTGGGGATTTTTAGGGGATATTTGGGTGTGGATTTGGGGGATATTTGGGTGTGGATTTGGGGCATATTTGGGGGATTTTTGGGGAATTTTTGGAGGATTTTTCGGGGATATTTGGAGGAAATTTGGCGGTGGATTTGGGGGATTTTTGGGGGATATTTGGGGGATTTTTGGGGATGGATTTGGGGGATATTTGGGGGATATTTTGGGGGATATTTGGTGTTTCCCGAACCCCAAATCCCCTCTGTTCTCACAGGTTCTGCATGGTTTACTCCGAGGTGCCCAATTTCAGCGAGCCCAACCCCGAGTACGCGGCACAGCAGGCGCAGGGCAAGGGGGTGAGTTTGGGGGGCCAGGGGGGGATCACCCAAATCCCCATGAATTTGACACAAATCATCATTAATTTACCCCAAATCCTCATGAATTTGCCAAAAATCCCCACGAATTTACCCCAAATCCCCACAAATTTGACTCAAATCCCCACAAATTTCCCCAAATCCCCACCAAATCTCACATCAGCTCCACCCCAAATCCCCCCTTAATTTCTCCCAAATTGCCCCAAATTTCCCCCAAATCCACCCCAAAATTTCCCCCAAATTTGCCCCAAATCTCCCCTAACTTTCCCCCAATTCTCCCCAAATTTCTCCCAAATCCCTCCAGATTTTTCCCAAATCCATTCTCTGAAATTTCCCCCAAATCCCCCCCAAATTCCCCCCAAATTTCTCCTGTATCCTCCCCCAAATTTCCCCCAGATCTCCCCTAATTTCCCCAAACCCCAATTTCCCTCAAATCTCCCCAATTTCCCTCAAATTTCCCCCAAAATTTGCCCAAATTGCCCCAAACCCCCCAATATCTCCCCTAATTCCCCCCAAATTTCCCCCCAAATTTCCCCACTTTCCTTTTAACTCCCCCCAAACCCCTCCAAATTCCCCCCAAATCCCCAATTTCCCTCAAATCTCCCTCAAATCTCCCTCAAATCTCCCCAATTTCCCTCAAATTTCCCCCAAAATTTTGCCCAAATTGCCCCAAATCCCCCCCAAATTTCCCCACTTTCCTTTTAACTCCCCTCAAATTCCCCCCAAACCCCCAATTTCCCTCAGATTTACCTCAAATTTCCCCAAATTCCCCCCAAACCCCCAATTTCCCTCAGATTTACCCCAAATTTCCCCAAATTCCCCCCAAACCCCCAATTTCCCTCAGATTCCCCCCAAATTTCCCCAAATCTCCCCAAATTCCCCCCGACCCCCCCCCCCTGTGGGTGACGCTTTTGGTTTCTCCATCCCCTCCCCCCCCAGGCCCCGCCCGATGGCTCCGTCCCGGCGGCTCCGCAGCCCCCCCCGGGCCCCCCCGCCGCCCCCAGCAGGTTGGTACCGCCCCAAACCCCCCCCGGTAACCGCGGTAACCCCGGTAACCCCCCCCCATCTCCCGGGTACCGCCCCCAAACCCCCCCGGTAACTCCCGGTAACCCCCCCCCATCTCCCGGGTACCCCCAACCCCAAACCCCCCCCGGTAACCCCAGATTTCCCCAAACCCCCCCGCCCCGTACCCCTCCCGGTACCCCCCCGGTGCCCCCCCCCTCATCTCTTGGTACCTCCCCGGTAACTCCCGGTGCCCCCCCCCGGTAACCCCGATACCCTCCCGGTAACTCCCGGTAACCCCCCGTGACCTCCCGGTACCCCCAAACCGCCCCCCCCCAAACCCCTCTCGGTATCCCCCGATACCCCCCAAAGATCCCCCGGTAACTCCCGGTCCCCCCCCGGGTAATTCCCGGTACCCCCCAAACCCCCCCCCTGGGTAATTCCCCGGGTACCGCCCCCCGGTAATTCCCGGTACCCCCCCCCGGTAAGTGCCGGTACCCCCAAATTCCCCCCGGTACCCCCCAAACTCCCCCCCCCGGTAACTCCCGGTCCACCCCCGGTAATTCCCGGTACCCCCCAAACCCCCCCGGTACCCCCCAAACCCTCCCCGGTATCTCCCGGTACCCCCCCTCCCCCCGGGTAACTCCCGGTCCCCCCCGGTACACCCCGGTACCTCCAAACCCCTCCCGGTAACTCCCGGTCCCCCCCCGGTAATTCCCGGGTACCCCCAAACCCTCCCCCCCGGTAACTCCCGGTACCCCCAACCCCCCTCCGGTACCCCCAAACCCCCCCCGGTAATTCCCGGTAATTCCCGGTACCCCCCCCCCGGTAACTGCCGGTACCCCCAAACCCCCCCCGGGGGGTACCCCCCAAACCCCCCCCCCCCCGGTAACTCCCGGTCCCCCCCGGTACACCCCCGGTACCCCCAAACTCCATCCCGGTAACCCCCAAACCCCCCCCGGTAATTCCCGGTCCCCCCCCGGTAACTCCCGGTGCCCCCCCCGGTAACTCCCGGTCCCCCCCCGGTAACTCCCGGTCCCCCCCCGGTAACCGCCGTTTCCCCGCAGCCCCCCGAGAGCCAGAACGGGACCGGGCTGAGCCCCGCGGTCCCCCCGCGCACCCCCCCGAGCGAGCGGCCGCATCACCCGCAGCCAGCCCGGGCCAGCCCGGCCGGTCAGCAACGGCAAAGAGACGCGGAGGAGCGGCAAGAGATAACGGGAGCGGCACCGGGACAGCCCCGGGACACCCCCGGGACACCCCCGGGACACCCCCGGGACACCCCGGGACACCCCGGGACCGCCACCACCGGGGGGCCCCCCGGTTCCCCCGAGCCTGTAACGGGGAGGGGGTGCCCGGTGTCCCCTCGGTGTCCCCCCGGTGCTGGTCCGGATCCGACCCACCGGGAACCCCCCGGGACCTCCCCGAAATCCCCCGGGACCCACCGGGGCCTCACCGGGACCTCACCGGGACCCACCGGGACCCACCGGGGCCTCATGGAGACCCCCCCGGTACCGCCACAACCGGGGGATCCCCGGTTTCCCCCAGCCCCGAAGTTCCCGGTGTCCCCCGGTGCTGGTCTGGACCCCCCCCCCGGGATCCCCCTGAGCCCCCCGGGACCTCACCGGGACCCACCGGGACCGCCATAACCGAGGGGTCCCCGGTTCCCCCAGCCCCGAAGGTCCCGGTGTCCCCTCGGTGCTGGTCCGGACCCGCCCCGGGACCCCCCCCTGAGCCCCCCGGGACCCACCGGGACCTCACCGGGACCCACCGGGACCTCATGGAGACCCCCCCGGTACCGCCACAACCGGGGGATCCCCGGTTTCCCCCGGCCCCGAAGTTCCCGGTGTCCCCTCCAATTCCCGGGGGGTCCCTCCGGTGCCCCCCCCCATATCGGGACGGGTCAATAAAGAACCGAGAGAACCGGGAGAACCGAGAGAGCCGAGCGAACCGAGCGAACCGAGCGAACCGAGCTCTGCCCCCGCCTCCGCGGCTCTGCCCGGACCCCACCGGGACCTCACCGGGACCCCCCCCGGTACCGCCACAACCGGGCCATCCCCGCTTTCCCCAGCCCCAAAGTCCCCGGTGTCCCCCCGGTGCTCGGGGGCTCCCTCCGGTGCCCCCCGCCCATTTCGGGACGGGTTAATGAAGAACCGAGCTCTGCCCGGACCCCTCCCCGCGGCCCCTCCCGGTACCGGGGCCGGCTGGGAGCAGCTCCGGGCTGACCCTTGGCCCCCGCCCGGCTCGGGCGCGACGGGCGCGGGACCGGCGAGGGGATACCGGGGGGACACCGGGGACACACCGGGAGCTCAGGTGGGCACCGGGGGGCACCGGGAGGGGTCCCGGTGCTGGGGGGGAGCGGCCACACCGGGCTGGGGGGGCTCCGGTGAGGGTCAGGACCCCCGTGGGCTCCGGGGAGGGGTCGCGGTGGGCTCAAGCGGGGCACCGGAGGGGTCCCGGTGGGCACCGGAGGGGTCTCACGGGTGGGGGGAGTGCAGCCAAACCGGGCAGGGGGGGCTCCGGTAAGGGTGGAGACCCCCGTGGGCACGGGAGGGGGCACGAGAGGGGTCCCGGTTGGCACCGGAGGGGTCCCGGTTGGCAGCGGAGGGGTCGCGGTGCTCGGGGGGCGCAGCCAAACCGGACTGGTTGGGGGGGGGGGGGCTCCGGTGATGGCGGGGACCCCGGGAACGAGGCGGGGGCACCGGGGCGGCTCCCGCGGGCATTTCCCGGTGCCGCGCACGTGGAGCGGGAGGGGGGGGGGGCGGTGCGGCCTTCCCGGTTCTCCGGTTCCCGCTCCCGGTGCCGGGCTGGGGGCTGGGGGGGGTCGCACCGGTTTTATTTTTGGTTTTTTTTATCTCGGTCCCGGTGAAACATTAACTGCCCTAAACCCGCGCCCGTTGCAAAAGCGGCGCCTCAAGGCCGAGGGTCACCGGCTGCGTCCCCCCGGTGGGGTCCCGGTGACCCCCAAAGCCACCCGGGGGGGGGCACAACAACGGCGTACCCCCAAAATCCCCAAAATCCCCCCAAAATCCCCCCAAATCCCGGTCCCCCGGGTGTCCCCGGTGCCCCCGCACGTGTCCCGGAGGTGCCGCCTGTCGCTTTCCCCACACTCGGGCTGGGGTGACCCCAAAATCGCGCTGTCCCCCCCTCCCTGGTGGTCCCGGTGACCCCCAAATGCCACCCCAAACCCACCCGGGGGGGGCACAATCACCGCGTACCCCAAAATCCCCCCAAATCCCCCCAAATCCCGGTCCCCGGGGTGTCCCCGGTGCCACCGCACGTGTCCCGAGAGGTGACCCTGCTGCCGCCTGTCGCTTTCCCCACGCTCGGGCTGGGGTGACCCCAAAATCGCGCTGTCCCCCCCTCCCTGGTGGTCCCTGTGACCCCCAAATCCCACCCCAAACCCACCTGGGGGGGGGCACAACAACCGCGTACCCCCAAAATCCCCGAAATCCCCCCAAAATCCCCGAAATCCCCCCGAAATCCCCCAAAATCCCGGTCCCGGGGTGTCCCCGGTGCCACCGCACGTGTCCCGGAGGTGCCGCCTGTCGCTTTCCTCACGCTCGGGCGACATCGCAGGGGACGGTGACCCCAAAACCGCTCGGTGCCCCCTCCGTGTGCTCCCCGTGACCCCCAAATTCCACAGGGGTGCACAACAACCGCGTACCCCCAAAATCCCCCCAAAACCTCCCCAAAATCCCGGTCCCCGGGGTGTCCCCGGTGCCACCGCACGTGTCCCGGGAGGTGCCGCCTGTCGCTTTCCCCACGCTCGGGCTGGGGTTACCCCAAAATCGCGCTGTCCCCCCCCTCCCTGGTGGTCCCGGTGACCCCCAAATCCCACCCCAAACCCACCGGGGGGGGGCACAACAACCGTGTACCCCCAAAATCCCCCCAAATCCCGGTCCCCGGGGTGTCCCCGGTGCCGCCACACGTGTCCCGGGAGGTGACCCTGGTGCCGCCTGTCGCTTTCCCCACGCTCGGGCGACATCTCAGAGGATCTCCCCGCTTTGGGGTGACCCCAAAATCGCTCTGTGCCCCCTCCGTGTGCTCCCCGTGACCCCCAAATTCCACAGGGGTGCACAACAACCGCGTACCCCCCAAATCCACCCCCAATTCCCGCTCCTCGGGGGTGTCCCCGGTGCCACCGCACGTGTCCCGGGAGGTGACCCTGGTGCCGCCTGTCGCTTTCCCCACGCTCGGGCAACATCGCAGGGGACCCCAAAATCGCTCTGTGCCCCCTCCGTGTGCTCCCCGTGACCCCCAAATCCCACCCCAAACACCCCCGGGGGGGCACAATCACCGCGTACCCCAAAATCCCCCCCAAAACCCCCCCAAATCCCCCCAAAATCCCCCAAAATCCCGGTCCCCCAGGTGTCCCCGGTGCCACCGCACGTGTCCCGGGAGGTGACCCTGCTGCCGCCTGTCGCTTTCCCCACGCTCGGGCGACATCGCAGGTGACCCCAAAATCGCTCTGTGCCCCCCCCCGTGTGCTCCCCGTGACCCCCAAATTCCACAGGGGTGCACAACAACCGCGTACCCCCAAAATCCCCCCAAAACCTCCCCAAATCCCGGTCCCCGGGGTGTCCCCGGTGCCACCGCACGTGTCCCGCGAGGTGACCCTGGTGCCGCCTGTCGCTTTCCCCACGCTCGGGCCACACCGGAGGGGACGGTGACCCCAAAATCGCTCTGTGTTCCCCCTCTCCCAGCTCCGGACCCGGCCCCATGCGCCGCCCTGGGCTCCTCCTGGCCCCGCTGCTGCCGCTGCTCGTCCCGGGGGCCGGGGGCGCTCCGGGCAGGGGGTCCCCACCCCAAAATCGCTCGGTGCCCCCCCCGTGTGCTCCCTGTGACCCCCAAATTCCACAGGGGTGCACAACAACCGCGTACCCCCCAAATCCCCCCCATTCCCGCTCCTCGGGGGTGTCCCCGGTGCCACCGCACGTGTCCCGGGAGGTGACCCTGCTGCCGCCTGTCGCTTTCCCCACGCTCGGGCTGGGGTCACCCCAAAACCGCGCTGTCCCCCCCTCCCTGGTGGTCCCGGTGACCCCTAAATCCCACCCCAAACCCACCGGGGGGGGGGGGCACAACAACCGCGTACCCCGAAATCCCCCCAAAACCTCCCCAAAATCCCGGTCCCCCAGGTGTCCCCGGTGCCACCACACGTGTCCCGGAGGTGCCGCCTGTCGCTTTCCCCACGCTCGGGCTGGGGTGACCCCAAAATCGCTCTGTCCCCCCCCCTCCTTGGTGGTCCCGGTGACCCCCAAACCCACCTGGGGGGGCACAACAACCGTGTACCCCCAAAATCCCCGAAATCCCCCAAAATCCCCCCAAAATCCCGGTCCCCCAGGTGTCCCCGGTGCCACCGCACGTGTCCCCGGAGGTGCCGCCTGTCGCTTTCCCCACGCTCGGGCTGGGGTGACCCCAAAATCGCGCTGTCCCCCCCTCCCTTGTGGTCCCGGTGACCCCCAAATCCCACCCCAAACCCACCCGGGGGGGGCACAACAACGGCGTACCCCCAAAATCCCCGAAATCCCCCCAAAATCCCCCCAAATCCCGGTCCCGGGGTGTCCCCGGTGCCGCCGCACGTGTCCCGGAGGTGCCGCCTGTCGCTTTCCCCCACGCTCGGGCGACATCTCAGAGGACCTCCCCGCTTTGGGGTGACCCCAAAATCGCGCTGTGCCCTCTCCGTGTGCTCCCCGTGACCCCCAAATTCCAGAGGGGTGCACAACAACCGCGTACCCCCAAAATCCCCCCAAATCCCGGTCCCCCAGGTATCCCCGGTGCCACCGCACGTGTGCCGGGAGGTGACCCTGGTGCCGCCTGTCGCTTTCCCCACGCTCGGGCGACATCGCAGGGGACCCCAAAATCGCGCTGTGCCCCCTCCGTGTGCTCCCCGTGACCCCCAAATCCCACCCCAAACACCCCCGGGGGGGCACAATCACCGCGTACCCCAAAATCCCCCCCAAAACCCCCCCCAAATCCCCCCAAAATCCCCCAAAATCCCGGTCCCCCAGGTGTCCCCGGTGCCGCCGCACGTGTCCCGGGAGGTGACCCTGGTGCCGCCTGTCGCTTTCCCCCACGCTCGGGCGACATCGCCAGGGATCCCCTTGCGCTGGGGTGACCCCAAAATCGCTCTGTCCCCCCTCTCCCAGCTCCAGACCCGGCCCCATGCGCCGCCCTGGGCTCCTCCTGGCCCCGCTGCCGCCGCTGCTCGTCCTGGGGGCCGGGGGCGCTCCGGGCAGGGGGTCCCCAACCCAAAACCGCTCGGTGCCCCCTCCGTGTGCTCCCCGTGACCCCCAAATCCCACAAGGGTGCACAATAACCGCGTACCCCCAAAATCCCCCCAAAATCCCCCCAATTCCCGCTCCTCGGGGGTGTCCCCGGTGCCACGGCACGTGTCCCGGAGGTGCCGCCTGTCGCTTTCCCCACGCTCGGGCTGGGGTGACCCCAAAATCGCGCTGTGCCCCCCTCCCTGGTGGTCCCGGTGACCCCCAAATCCCACCCCAAACCCACCTGGGGGGGGGGGGGCACAACAACCGTGTACCCCCAAATCCCCCCAAAATCCCCCCAAAATCTCCCCAAATCCCGGTCCCCGGGGTGTCCCCGGTGCCGCCACACGTGTCCCGGGAGGTGACCCTGGTGCCGCCTGTCGCTTTCCCCACGCTCGGGCGACATCTCAGAGGATCTCCCCGCTTTGGGGTGACCCCAAAATCGCTCTGTGCCCCCTCCGTGTGCTCCCCGTGACCCCCAAATTCCACAGGGGTGCACAACAACCGCGTACCCCCCAAATCCACCCCCAATTCCCGCTCCTCGGGGGTGTCCCCGGTGCCACCGCACGTGTCCCGGGAGGTGACCCTGCTGCCGCCTGTCGCTTTCCCCACGCTCGGGCCACACCGCAGGGGACGGTGACCCCAAAATCGCTCTGTGTCCCCCCTCTCCCAGCTCCAGACCCGGCCCCATGCGCCGCCCTGGGCTCCTCCTGGCCCCGCTGCTGCCGCTGCTCGTCCTGGGGGCCGGGGGCGCTCCGGGCCCCGCGGGGACCCCGGCGCGGCTCCCGGAGGACGCGGAGCAGGAGCACGGCTATTACCTGCGGCAGCTGTTCGGCGCCTACGGGGAGAACGGCACGCTGCCCTCGGCGGGGCTGGCGCGGCTGCTGGGCAGCCTCGGGCTGGGCAGGGTGCAGGTGGTGCAGATCCAGCACGAGGAGCTCGGCCATGGCCACGTCAGCCACCTGGACCTGCTGGAGGTGCAGCAGGACAAGCACCGGCACCGGCACCCGGTGTGGGAGCACGGCGGGGAAACGGCTCCGAGCACCGGCGGGACGCTCAGGTACCGGTGGGACCCTTGTGGTACTGGTGAGACCCCTCGGGTACCGGGGGAACCCCTCGGGTAATGGGGGGAACCCTCAGGTACCGATGGGATCCCTCAGGTACCGGGGGAACCCCTCAGGTAATGGGGGGAACACTCAGATACCGGGGGAACCCCTCGGGTACCGGGGAGAGCTCTCAGGTACCGGGGGAACCCCTCAGGTACCGGTGGGAACCCTCAGGTACCGGGGGAACTCCTCGGGTACCGGGGGAACCCCTCAGGTAATGGGAGAGCCCTCAGGTACCGGGGGAACGCCTCAGGTAACGGGGGAACCCCTCAGGTAATGGGGGGAACCCTCAGGTACCGGGGAGAGCTCTCAGGTACCGGGGAGAGCTCTCAGGTACCGGGGGAACCCCTCAGGTACCGGGGGGTTCCATCCCCGAGGGGCTGCGCTGGGCAAGGGGGAGCTCAGCGCAGGAACGGGAGCGGGAACGGGAACGGGGACGGGGACGGGAACGGGAACAGGAACGGGGACGGGAATGGGAGTGGGGAACGGGAACGGGAACGGGAATGGGAGCGGGAACGGGGACGGGGACAGGAATGGGAGTGGGGAACGGGGACGGGAACGGGAACGGGAATGGGAGCGGGAACGGGAAGGGGAACGGGAACAGGAACGGGGACGGGAATGGGAGTGGGGAACGGGGACGGGAACAGGGATGGATTCGGGAACGGGGACGGGAACGGAAGCGGCGCAAGGTAACAGGAGCAGGGATGGGAACGGGAACGGGAACTGGAACGGAGCTGACGATCCGTTGACCTCAGCCCCCCCATTTCTCGCAGCCCCCCGCCCTCGCAGACGCCGAGCTGGCCGCAGCCGGTGCCCACCGAGCCCCCCGGTGCTGCGGGGGTGCCCCGGGAGTACCGGCCCACCCTCAGCCTGCTGGGCAGGGTGCTGGGCTTGGAGCACTCCAGCGCCGACCACCCGCACGACGATGTGAGCGGGGCCGGGGGGGTCGCGCTGCGCCGCCTTCCGCGGGTCTGGGGGCTCCCCCAGCTCAGCCCGAGCCCCCCGCCCGCAGTGCCTGAACGTGACGCAGCTGCTGGGGAACTTCGGGCTGGACTCGGTGGCGCAGCTGACGCCGGAGCAGTTCACGCTGCTCTGCCCCGCGCTGCTCTATCAGATCGACAGCCGCGTCTGCATCCGGCACCGCGATGAGCTGACGCTGCCGCCCCCGCCGGGGGCCCTGTGGCCAGGTAACCCCAGCCCGGGGCTCCGAGCCGGCCCCCGGCCCCGCCTCCCCCGTCCCTGGGGTCCCCGAGGTTGTCCCCGGGTCCTGCAACCCCGGGGGTCCCCCTGTCCTGACCCTGACCCAGGTCCCTGTCCCCGTTTCGAGGTGGGGGAGTCCATCCTTGCAGCCCCAAGGCGCCCCCGTTCTCCACTCCCTTCCTTGTGTACCCCCGGCCCCCCATTCCCGATCCTGGGGTTTCCATCCCTGGGGTCTCTCCCTAAATCCTTGGGATCTCCATCCCTGGGACCCCCATTCCCCCATCCCTGAGTTCCTCATCCCTGGGGTCCCCATTCCCACATCCCTGGGGTCTCTGCCCCTAAATGCCTGAGTTCCTCATCCCTGGGGTCCCCATCCCCACATCCCTGGGGTCCCCATTCCCACATCCCTGGGGTCTCTGCCCCTAAATCCCTGAGTTCCTCATCCCTGGGGTCCCCATTCTCACATCCCTGGGGTCTCTGCCCCTAAATGCCTGGGGTTTCCATCCTTGGGGTCCTCATTCCCACATCCCTGGGGTCCCCATTTCCGGGATCCCCATTCCCACATCCCTGGGGTCCCTGTCCCTAAATCCCTGAGTTCCCCATCCCTGGGGTCCCCATTCCCACATCCCTGGGGTCTCTGTCCCTAAATCCCTGAGGTCCCCATCCCAGGGGTTCTCGTCCCTCGGGGTCCCATTCCCACATCCCTGGGGTCTCCATCTTTGCAATCCCCATCCCTGAAGTCTCTGTCACTAAATCCCTGGGGTCTTCATCCCTGGGACCCCCATTCTGCCACCCCTGGGGTCCCCATTTCTGGGATCCTCATTCCCTCATCCCTGGGGTCCTTGTCCCTAAATCCCTGGGGTTTCCATCCCTGGGGTCCCTGTCCCTAAATCCCAGGGATTTCCATTCTTGGGGTTCCTGTCCCTAAATCCCAGGGGTTTCCATCCCTGGGATCCCCATCCCCACCTCCCTGGGGACCCCCATTCCCCCATCCCGGGGGATCCCCATTCCCACATCCCGGGGGTCTCTGTCCCTAAATCCCTGGGGTCTCCATCCTTGGGGTCCCTGTCCCTCAATCCCCGGGGTTTCCATCCTTGGGGTCCCCATCCCGACCTCCCTGGGATCCCCATTCCCCCATCCCTGAGTTCCCCACCCCGGGATCCCCATCCCCACCTCCCTGGGGACCCCCATTCCCCCATCCCGGGGGATCCCCATTCCCCCATCCCGGGGGACCCCCATCCCCACCTCCCCGGGGTCCCCATTCTCCCACCCCCGGATCCCCATCCCCACCTCCCTGGGGTCCCCATTCTCCCACCCCCGGATCCCCATCCCCACCTCCCTGGGGTCCCCCATTCTCCCATTCCCCGGATCCCCATCCCCACCTCCCCGGGGTCCCCATTCTCCCGTTCCCCGGATCCCCATCCCCACATCCCGGGGGATCCCCATTCTCCCACTCCCCGGATCCCCATCCCCACCTCCCCGGGGTCCCCATTCTCCCATTCCCCGGATCCCCATCCCCACCTCCCCGAGCGCCCTCCGGGTGCCCGGTCCGTGCCGTGCCCTGACGGTGCCCGCAGCCCTGGGCTGGGCGCTGCTGGCCGTGCTCTCGGTGAGCGTCCCGTCCGTCCTGGCCGTGCTGCTGCTCCCGCTGCGCGCCCGCGGCTCCTTCCGCTCGCTCCTCGCCTTCCTGGTGGCGCTGGCCGTGGGGACGCTCTGCGGGGACGCGCTGCTGCACCTCTGGCCGCACGTAGGTCCCGGGGGTGGCACCGGGGGTGGCACCGGGGGTGGCACCGCGGGCACAGCTTTACCCCTGTCCTTGTGCGCCTCTCCTCCCTCCGTACCCATCTCTATCCCAATCCCCTTCCCCGTTCCCCGGTCCCGTCCCTGTCCTCCGTCCCCGTTCCCGTCCCCATCCCTGTTGCTGTTACCTTTCGCCGTTCCCGTTCCCATTTCCGTCCCCATCCCCGCTCCCGTTCCCGTTCCCGTCCCCATCCCCATCCCCATCCCCGTCCCTGTCCCCATCCCGTTCCCGTTCCCGTCCCGGTTCCCGTTCCCGTTCCCATTCCCATCCCCATTCCTGCTCCCGTTCCCATTCCCATCCCCATTCCTGCTCCCGTTCCCGTCCCCATCCCCGTTCCCATTCCCGTCCCCATCTCCATTCCCGTTCCCGTTCCCATCCCTGTTCCCATCCCCGTTCCCGTCCCCGTTCCCGCTCCCGTTCCCATCCCCGTCCCCATCTCCGTTCCCATCCCCATTCCCGTTCCCGCTGCCGTCCCCATCCCCATTCCCGTTCCCGTTCCCGTTCCCGTTCCCGCTCCCGTTCCCGTTCCCGTTCCCCACTCCCATTCCCGTTCCCGTTCCCGTTCCCTTCCCCATCCCCATCCCCATTCTCGTCCCCATTCCCGTTCCCTTTCCCGTTCCCGCTCCCATTCCCGTCCCCATCCCCATCCCCGTTTTCCCCTCGCTCTCCAGGCTCAGGGGAGGCACCCGGAGGCTCCGGGGGACCCGAGCCCGGCGGTGCTGCAGGGGCTGGCGGCGCTGGGCGGCATCTACGCGCTCTTCGTGCTGGAGCTGCTGCTGGCGATGCTGCGGCGCCGCCGGGAGGCCGCGGTGAGAGCGGGACACCGGGCGGGCACCGGGCGGGCACCGGGCGGGCACCGGGCGGGCACCGGGAGGGCACCGGGCGGGCACCGGGAGGGCACCGGGAGGGCACCGGGGCCGGCTCCGCACAAAACGCCTCCGTTGTCCCCAGGGAGACTCCCATGGGGAGACCCCCGGCCTGGCACCGTCACGGGCAGGTACGACCCCCCCCGCACCCCTCACCGGAGCCCCGGCACCGGCACCGGCACCGGCACCCACCGGAGCCCCGGCCGCACCGTGCCCGTCCCGCCGCAGGCACCGAGCTGCGGCTGCTGGCGGCACCGGAGGCGGAGCTGGAGCCGAGACCCCCGGGACCCCCCCACGGGCACTCGCACGGCCCCGCGCTGCCGCCCGGGCCCGGTGCCACCGACATCGTGTGGATGGTGGTGCTGGGGGACGGCGTGCACAACCTGAGCGACGGGCTGGCCATCGGTGAGACCGGGAACGGGACCGGGAAACGGGAACGGGGATGGGGATGGGGATGGGGATGGGGACGGGGACGGGGACGGGAACGGGAACGGGAACGGGAACGGGCACCGGGGATGGGAACGGGGACGGGGACGGCGTGCACACCCTGAGCGACGGGCTGGCCATCGGTGAGACCGGGAACGGGACGGGACAAGGGGAACGGGAATGGGGATGGAAAAAGGGAATGGGAACGGGAACGGGAACGGGAGCAGGGACGGGGATGATGATGGGGAGCGGGAACGGGAAACGGGGAGGGGAACGGGAACGAGGATGGGAACGGGGACGGGAACGGGGACGGGGACGGGAACGGGGATGGGGACGGGAACGGGAACGGGGCAGGGGATGGGGACGGGAACGGGAACGGGAACAGGAACGGGAACCGGGAACGGGAACGGGAGCGGGGACGGCGTGCACAACCTGAGCGACGGGCTGGCCATCGGTGAGACCGGGAACGGGACCGGGAAACGGGGATGGGGACGGGGATGGGGGCGGGAACGGGAACGGGAACGGGAACGGGAACCGGGGACGGGAACGGGAACGGGAACCGGGGACGGGAACGGGAACGGGGACGGGAACGGGAACGGCGTGCACAACCTGAGCGACGGGCTGGCCATCGGTGAGACCGGGAACGGGACCGGGAAACGGGAACGGGGATGGGGATGAAAACAGGGACGAGGACCGGAACGGGGATGGAAACGGGGAGGGGAACGGGGATGGGGATGGGGATGGGGACGGGGATGGGAACGGGGATGGAGACAGGGATGGGAACAGGAACGGGAGCGGGAACGGGAACGGGGAGGGAAAGGGGAACAGGGAGGGGAACGGGAATGGGGACGGGAACGGGAACGGAGACGGGGACGGGGATGGGAACGGGGACGGGAACGGGGATGGAGACGGAGATGGAGGAGAGGCGCACAAGGACAGGGGGAAAAGGTTTCCTCAGGGACAGAAGGATGCTGGGGACAGGAGGACAGGGGCACCAGGGGCACCAGGGGGACAGAGGGACAGGGGGACAGGGGGACAGGGGCACCAGGGGGACAGAGGGACAAGGGGACAGAGGGACAGGGGGACAAGGGGACAGAGGGACAGGGGCACCAGGGGGACAGAGGGACAAGGGGACAGGGGGACAAGAGGACAGAGGGACAGGGGCACCAGGGGCACAGAGGGACAGGGGGACAGAGGGACAGGGGGACAGGGGGACCAGGGGGACAGAGGGACAGGGGGACAAGGGGACAGGGGGACAAGGGGACAGAGGGACAGGGGGACAAGGGGACAGAGGGGATGGGGGGACAGAGGGACAGGGGCACAGGGGGACAGGGGGACAGGGGCACGGGGCCCCAGGGCCACAGCGGACGCGGTCCCCGCTGCCCCCGCAGGCGCCGCCTTCTCGCACGGCGTCCCCAGCGGGCTCAGCACCGCGCTGGCCGTGCTGTGCCACGAGCTGCCCCACGAGCTGGGTGAGTGCCCGCGTCCCTCCCTGTGCCCTCCCCGAGCTGGGGACGCCCCGAAACCCCCGGTGCCATCCCCGGTGCCATCCCCCTGACCCCCTCGGTGCCACCGTCGATGCCACCCCCCTGACCCCCTCGGTGCCACACCCTGACCCTCCCGGTGCCATCCCCAGTGCCACCCCCCTGACTCCCCCGGTGCCACCCCCGGTGCCATCCCCAGTGCCACCTCCGTGAACTCCCCGGTGCCACCCCTTGATGCCACCCCCGATACCACCCCCGGTGCCATCCCCCTGATCCCCCCAGTGCCACCCCCAGTGCCACCCCGATGCCATCCCCTGTGCCACCCCCCTCACCCCCCCGATACCACCCCCGCAATGCCATTCCCTGAATCCCCTGGTGCCACCCCCCTGACCCCCTCAGTGCCATTCCCCAGTGCCACCCCCGTGACCCCCCCAGTGCCACCCCCGTGAACCCCCCGGTGCCACCCCCTGACCCCCTCAGTGCCACCCTCGGTGCCATCCCCCTGACCCCCCCATGCCACCCCAGTGCCACCCCCCTGGCCCCCTCAGTGCCATTCCCCAGTGTCACCCCCGTGACCCCCCCAGTGCCACCCCCCTGTGCCACCCCCGGTGCCACCCCCTGACCCCCTCAGTGCCATTCCCCGATGCCACCCCCCTGATCCCCTCAGTGCCACCCCCGGTGCCATCCCCCTGACCCCCTCAGTGCCATTCCCCGATGCCACCCCCCTGAACCCCCCAGTGCCACCCCCGTGAACCCCCCGGTGCCACCCCCTGACCCCCTCAGTGCCATTCCCCAGTGCCACCCCCGATACCACCCCCTGTGCCATCCCCCTGATCCCCGCAGTGCCATTCCCCAGTGCCACCACCCTGACTTCCCCGGTGCCACCCTCTAAACCCCTCGATGCCACCCCCGATACCTCCCCCAGTGCCACCCCCCTGACCCCCCCAGTGCCACCCCCCTGACCCCCCCTGTGCCACCCCCGTGAACCCCCCGGTGCCACCCCCCTGACCCCCTCAGTGCCATTCCCCAGTGCCACCCCCTGACCCCCCCAGTGCCCCCCGTGCCCCCCGGTGCCCCCCGTGCCCCCCGGTGCCACCCCGGTGCCCGCAGGTGACCTGGCGCTGCTGCTGCGGGCGGGCGCTGCCCCGCGGCCGCTGCTGCTGCTCTCGCTGCTCTCGGCGCTGCTCTCGGCTCTCGGCGCCGGCGCCGGGGTCGCCCTGGGCCGCAGCGGGGCCCCCCTGGCGCCCTGGCTGCTCGCGGCCACCGCCGGCGTCTTCCTCTACGTGGCCCTGGCCGACATGGTGCGGGGGGGGCTGAGGGGTTTGGGGGGCTCTGAGGGGGTTTGGGGGGGTCTGAGGGGGTTTGGGGGTCTCACAAGGGGTGTCTGGGGCTCTCACAAGGGGTTTGGGGGTGTGTTTGGGGGTCTCACAATGGATTTGGGGGTGTCCGGGGGTCTCACAAGGGATGTCCAGGGCTCTCACAAGGGGTCTGGGGGTGTCTGGAGGTCTCAGAAAGGTTCAGGGGGGTGTCCGGGGGTCTCACCAGGGGTTTGGGGGTGTGTTTGGGGGTCTCACAAGTGGTTTGGGGATGTCCGGGGGTGTCTTATGGGGGGTTTGGGGGTGTCCCAGGGGTCTCACAGAGGGTTTGGGGGTGGTCAGGGGTCTCTTAAGGGGTTTGGGGGTGTCCGGGGGTCTCACAAGTGGTTTGGGGGTGTCCCAGGGGTCTCACAGAGGGTTTGGGGGTGTCCGGGGGTCTCATGGAGGGTTTGAGGGTGTCCGGGGGGGTCTTGTGGGGGGTTTGGGGGTGTGTTTGGGGGTCTCACAATGGATTTGGGGGTGTCTGGAGCTCTCGCAAGGGGTCTGGGGGTGTCTGGGGGTCTCCGAAAGGTTCTGGGGGTGTCCCAGGGGTCTCACGGGGGTTTGGGGGTGCCAGGGGTCTCACGGGGGTTTGGGGGTGCCCGGGGGTCTCACAGGAGTTTGGGGGTGCCCGGGGGTCTCACGGGGGGTTTGGGGGTGCCCAGGGTCTCACGGGGGGTTTGGGGGTGCCCAGGGTCTCACGGGGGGTTTGGGGGTGCCCGGGGGTCTCACAGGAGTTTGGGGGTGCCCGGGGGTCTCACGGGGGGTTTGGGGGTGCCCGGGGGTCTCACGGGGGGTTTGGGGGTCTCACGGGGGGTTTGGGGGTGCCCGGGGGTCTCACGGGGGGTTTGAGGGTGCCCGGGGGTCTCACGGAGCCCCCTCCCCGCTCTCCCCCAGCTGCCCGAGGCTCTGCGCGGCTCCGCCGGGGGCTCCTGGGGCCGCTTCGCGCTGCAGAACGCGGGGTTCCTGCTGGGCGCGGGCATCATGCTGGGCATCGCCCTGGCCGAGGGGCACCTGCGCGCCTGGCTGCAGCCCTGAGGGACCCCGCGACCCCCGGGACCCCCCCGGGACCACCGGGATCACCGGGACCCCCCCGGGACCACCGGGACCCCCCCCCGGGATCACCGGGACCCCCGGGACCCTCCCGGGACCACCGGGACCACCGGGAACCCCCCCGGGACCACCGGGACCCTGGCCAGGGTTGGATTCTCCCCCTCCTCAAGCAGCCCCGGCGGTTCCGCGGTGCCGGAGCAGCCCCAGGGAGGGGACTCGGGGTCCCCGCGTTGTCCCCCGGGGGTCACGGGCGGCTCCGGGGCTGGGTCCGAACCCCCCGAGCCCGAATTTCCCCCGGAGGACCCGAACCCGAACCCCCGAACCCGAATTTCCCCCGGAGGATCCGAACCCCCTGAACCCGAATTTACCCCGGAGGACCCGAACCCGAACCCCCCGAACCCGAATTTCCCCGGGAGGACCCAAACCCGAACCCCCTGAACCCGAATTTCCCCCGGAGAACCCAAACCTGAACCCGAACCCCCCGAACCCGAATTTCTCCGGGAGGACCCGAACCTGAACCCGAATTTCCCCGGGAGGACCCGAACCCGAACCCGAATTTCCCCGGGAGGACCCGAACCCGAACCCCCTGAACCCGAACCCCCTGAACCCGAATTTCCCCGGGAGGACCCGAACCCGAACCCCCCGAACCCCCCCGAGGAGCTGAGGAAGAGGAAGGAGCCCCGAGCACGAGGCTGAACGAACAGAATTGAGCCAGAGCTGCAATAAAAAGAGGATTTGGTCACAGTCACAGAGTAGAAATGGATAAATTCTGAATGGTTTTGCTTTTTTCTTTTTTTGGGTTTGTTTTGGGTTTTTTTTCCCCAGGATTCTGGGATCACTCAGGATTCTGAGACCACCCCAGGGGTTCTGGGATCACTCAGGGCAGTCTGGGACCCCTCAAGGTTTTGGGAGCCCTCAAGATTCTGGGACCTCTCAAAGTTCTGGGACCCCAAAAGGTTTTGGGACCCTTTGGGGGGGTCTGGAACCCCTCATAGTTCTGGGACCCTTCAAGATTTTGGGACCCCTCAAAGTTCTGGGACCCTTTGAAGTTCTGGGACCCCTCACAGTTTTGGGACCCTTCAAGATTTTGGGACCCCTCAAGGTTTTGGGACCCCTTGGGGGGTCTGGGACCCCTCAAAGTTCTGGGACCCCTCAAGGTTTTGGGACCCCTCAAGACCCCTCATAGTTCTGGGACCCCTCAATCTTTTGGGACCCCTCAGGATTCTGGGATCCCTCAAGGTTCTGGGACCCCTCAAAGTTCTGGGACTCCTCACAGTTTTGGGAGCCCTCTTAGTTTTGGGACCCTTCAAGATTCTGGGACCCCTCAAAGTTCTGGGACCCCTCAGGATTCTGGGACCCCTCAAGATTTTGGGACTCCTCAAAGTTCTGGAACCCCTCAAGGTTTTGGGACCCCTCAATGTTCAGGGACCTCTCAAAATTCTGGGGGGGTCTGGGACCCCTCAAAGTTCTGGGACTCTTCACAGTTTTGGGAGCCCTCAAGATTTTGGGACCCCTCAAGGTTTTGGGACCCCTTGGGGGGGTCTGGAACCCCTCGAAGTTCTGGGACCCCTCAAGATTTTGGGGCTCCTCACAGTTCTGGGACCCCTCAAAGTTCTGGGACCCCTCACAGTTTTGGGAGCCCTCAAAGTTTTGGGACCCTTCAAGATTCTGAGACCCCTCAAAGTTCTGGGACCCCTCACAGTTTTGGTACCCCTCAAAGTTCTGGAACCCCTCAAAATTCTGGGACCCTTTGAAGTTCTGGGACCCCTCAAGATTTTGGACACCTCACAATTCCGGGACCCCCTCAAAGTTCTCGGACCACTCAAGGTTCTGGGACCCCCCAAGATTCTGAGACCCCTCAAAGTTTGGGACCTCTCAAAGTTCTGGGACCTCCCCAAGGTTTTGGGGCCCCTCAAGATTCTGGGACCCCTCAGGGTCTGGGATCCCTCAAAGATCTGGGACCCCTTGGGGGGGTCTGGAACTCCTCAGGATTCTGGAACCCTTCAAGATTTTGGGACACCCCAAGATTTTGGGATCCCTCACAGTTCTGGAATTCCTCAAGGTTTGGGACCCCTCAAGGTTTGGGATCCCTCAGAGTTCTGGAACCCTTCAAAGTTCTGGAACCCCTCAAAGTTCTGGGACCCTTCAAGATTTTAGGACCTCTCAAGACTCTGGGACCCCTCAAGATTTTGGGACCCCTCAAAGTTCTGGAACCCCTCAAAGTTCTGGAACCCCTCAAAGTTTAGGAACCCCTCAAGGTTTTGGGACCCCTCAAGGTTTGGGACCCCTCAAAGTTCTGGGACCCCTCAATCTTTTGGGACCCCTCAGGATTCTGGGACCCCTCAAGATTTTGGGACCCCTCAGGATTCTGGGACCCCTCAGGATTCTGGGACCCCTCAAGATTTTGGGACCCCTCAAGGTTCTGGGACCCCTCCATCCTCTCCCCCCTCTCTTTGTGCCTCCCCAAGGCTCATCCCAGGTCAAAACCCCCAAAATTCCCCCCAAACCAACCC
This sequence comes from Artemisiospiza belli, assembly GCA_021963965.1. Classification (NCBI taxonomy): domain Eukaryota; kingdom Metazoa; phylum Chordata; class Aves; order Passeriformes; family Passerellidae; genus Artemisiospiza; species Artemisiospiza belli. The sequence continues at coordinate 23,454 of JAKDEW010001158.1, forward strand.
AGAGCTCCAAACCCCACCAGCTTTTGGTCAAACCACGAAGAATTTGGGCTCAGAAACGGCAAAAAAGGACCAAGAGGAAAAACCAAACTCTGCAAACCCCCAGAGGAGCAGCAAGAACCCCCCCAAAATCTCAAAAAAACCCAAAACCACCACAAGCCAAACTTTCCATGCGAAGTTTCCTTTATTTATTTATTTTCAAGTTGACAGAGAACAATATCGATAACGACTGGGTCGAGTAAGGCTATTTTCCTTTTTTTTTTAATGATTTTTTTATGATTTTTTTGTTCTTTTTTTAACCCTCTCCTCCCCATCTTTGTGTCCCCCCTGCACGAGAAGAGGAGGAGGAGGAGGACGAGGACCAGCACAAGGAGGAGTTGGCTGTACCTGACAGGTGATGATGAGGTTTTTTTTTTATTTTTTTGTATATTTATTATTTTTTTTTAATGTTTTTATATATTTTTTTGTTGTCCTGTCGGCATCAAAGGAACATTTATGTGCATAAAATACAGAGGTGCAGCATTGACACGGAGGATATTAAAGACACAGAGTTGCTACAGATGCCTCAGAGACGTTTTTTTCCCCCCATCCCCTCCAGCCTCACCCCACAATTCCAAGGATTTTAAGATTTTAGGGCAACTCCAGAGCTCCCCTCGATTTTTTTTTTGTTTTTGGGTGAACCTCGGCTTTTTTTAAATGATTTTTTTAATAAATTTTGTGGTTTTTTGTTTGAGTTTTTTAAATCTCCTTTTCATTGCCGAGCTGAGAAAATTCCAGCCAGGAGAAGAGGATTGAAGAGCTCTTTGTGTCCTTGGAGAAAAAGGAAGGAAAAGGAGGGGAAAAAAGGGAAATAAAAGGAGAAAATAATTAAAAAAAAAGAGGCTGAATTGAGGAATCCGGGATGGACAGGAAGGGGTTGGGTTTTTATCCTTTGGTTTCTCACTGAAGGCAAAGGTGGGATCCCAGCCCGACATTCCCACCCCACAGAACATCGGGATAAAATCGAGGAAGAATTAAAAGAAGAATTAAAAAAATAAAAAAAATAAAGAAAAAATGGTTCTTTCTGGGGTCTCTGCTTTTGTAGCTTTGGGGTTTTCCTTGTTCCTCCCCGTGCTGGGAATTGGGATCTGCACGGAGCTCCCCAAAAATGGGATCAGAATTCAAAGTGATTCCACATTTTTGGAGATTTTTTATTTTTTTGTGTGTGGGTTTTTTGTTTTTTTTGCTTGGTTTTTTAGTGCTGTGTTGTTTTTGAATTATTTTTAAGTTTTTTATTTTTTGTGACCTGTTGGGTTCCAGCCCTGGGATGGGGAGGGGAGGGCTGGGGCTGCTCCTGTGGGGTTGGGGAGGGGAAAATGGGAAAAATGAGAGGGGAAAAGGGAAAATGGGGAAAATGAGAGGGCGAAAGGGGAAAATGGGAAAAATGGGAAAAATGAGAGGGGAAAGGGAAAAATGGGAAAAATGAGAGGGCGAAAGGGGAAAATGGGAAAAATGGGAAAAATGAGAGGGGAAAAGGGAAAAATGGGAAAAATGAGAGGGCGAAAGGGGAAAATGGGAAAAATGGGAAAAATGAGAGGGGAAAGGGAAAAATGGGAAAAATGAGAGGGCGAAAGGGGGAAAATGGGAAAAATGGGAAAAATGAGAGGGGAAAGGGAAAAATGGGAAAAATGAGAGGGCGAAAGGGGAAAATGGGAAAAATGGGAAAAATGAGAGGGGAAAAGGGAAAAAATGGGAAAAATGAGAGGGCGAAAGGGGAAAATGGGAAAAATGGGAAAAATGAGAGGGGGAAAAGGGAAAAATGGGAAAAATGGGAAAAATGGGAAAAGGGAAATGGGAAAAATGAGAGGGGAAAAGGGAAAATGGGAAAAATGAGAGGGGGAAAAGGGAAAAAATGGGAAAAATGGGAAAAATGGGAGGGGAAAAGGGAAAAATGGGAAAAATGGGAAAAATGAGAGGGGGAAAGGGAAAAGGGAAAAGGGAAAAAATGGGAAAGGGGAAAGGGAAAAATGGGAAAAATGAGAGGGGAAAAGGGAAAATGGGAAAAATGGGAAAAATGAGAGGGGAAAAGGGAAAAGGGAAAAGGGAAAAGGGAAGGGAAGGAAAAGGGGAGAGGGAATGGAGAAGGGAGGAGGAAGGAGGGAGGGAGGGAGGAGAGAGGGAGGGGATGGGAAGGGAAAGGGGAGAGGGGGAACAGGGACGGGACAGGGGGACAGGACAGGGGGACAGGAGCGGGACAGGGGGACAGGGACAGGACAGAGGGACAGGAGCGGGACAGGGGGACAGGGCTGGAGAAGGCGACAGGAGCGGGACAGGAGCGGGACGGGAGGGGACAAGAGAGAGGAACGGGACAGGGGGACAGGAACGGGATAAAGGGACAGGAACGGGACAGGAGCGGGACAGGAGAGGGACAGGAGTGGGACAGAGGGACACGGGGACAGAGGGACACGGGGACAGAGGGACACAGGGACAGAGGGACACGGGGGACACGCTTCTTTAACAGCCCCGTGGCCGGGGAGTGGCGGCAGCAGCGGCCCCGGGGCTGTCCCGGGACTGTCCCCAGTTTGTCCCCAGCTATCCCAGGTGACCCCAGGCTGTCCCCAGCTTGTCTCTGTCCATCCTGGATTGTCCCCAGGCTGTCCCTGGGCTAGCCCGGGTTATCCTGGGTTGTCCCCAAGCTGTCCCCAAGCTGTCCCTGGCCTAGCCCAGGCTGTCCCCACATTGTCCCGAGCCATCCCAGGGCCATCCCTGTCCATCCTGGACTGTCCCCAAGCTGTCCCAGGCTGTCCCTATCTATCCCAGGCTATCCCAGGGTTGTCCCCAACTGTCCCCAGGTTACCCCGGGCTGTCCCCAAACTGTCCTTGGGCTATCCCGGGTTATCCTGGGCTGTCCCCAGGCTGTCCCCAGGTTGTCCCGAGCTATCCCAGGGCCATCCCTGTCTATCCTGGGGTTGTCCTGGACTGTCCCCAACTGTCCCCAAGCTGTCCCCAAGCTGTCCCCAGGTTACCCCAGGCTGTCCCCAAGCTGTCCCTGGGCTATCCCGGGTTATCCTGGGTTGTCCCCAAGCTGTCCCCAGGTTATCCTGGGCTGTCCCCAAAGCTGTCCCCAGCTGTCCCCACTGTCCCCAAGCTGTCCCCAGGTTGTCCTGGGTTGTCCCCAACTGTCCCCACTGTCCCCAAGCTGTCCCCAAGCTGTCCCCAGGTTATCCTGGGCTGTCCCCAGGCTGTCCCTGTCTATCCCAGGCCATCCCGGGGTTGTCCCCAGCTGTCCCCAAGCTGTCCCCAAGCTGTCCCCACCGTCCCCACCGTCCCGTACATTCAGTGTTTGTCTCTATGGCTCAGGGGTGGCGCCCTCGCTCGGGCAGTGCAAAATCCCCCGGGGACTCTGAAATGTCCATTCCTCATTTTCATTCTCATTTTCATTCTCATTTCTCATTATTTTTGTTTTTTTTTGTTATTTTTTTGTGCTGTTGGATTCTTTTTTTTATTTTTATTTTTTTATTTTATTTTTAATTTTTTAAATCCCATTTTTTTATTTTTTTGAACATTTTCCATTTTTTTTTCCACCTCCCTCTCTCTCTCTCTCTCTCTCTCAAAACCACAACTCCCCTTCGCTCATTCACTCCCTAAAAACGAAAAATTTTTTTTTTTCATTTTTTTGTATTTTTTTGGCGTTTTTTCCTCACATTTCTTCACCTTTCTCTCTCTTTTTTTTCAATCCCAACTGAAAAAATAAAACCAAAGCCACTCCCAGCTCCCTCTCGCTTTCTCTAAAGGGAAATTCCGACTCTTTTTGGACAAAAGTGCTTTGACTCCAACAAGTGCTTTGGACCAAAGGGTGGGAGAGAAACTTCCTTTTTTATTTAAATTTTTAAATTTTTAATATTATTTTTATCAGGAAATTAATCCAAACCGATCAAAGCGAAAGAAATTTCTAAATTTAAATTTTCTCACCTTTGGCATCAAAGGGATGGAAAAATTTGGGATTTTGAAGGGGGGAAAAGCAGCGGAAGTTTCGCTCCATCCCTTTAATTTTTTTTTTGTATTTTTTTTGTATTTTTTTTTTGTATTTTTAAAATATTTTTTAAACAAGCACCAGGGTGGGGGGGAAAAAACCATCACCAAAAAACCAAAAAATTAATTAATTAATTAATAAAAAAAAAATTCCAAGTTTAGCAAAATAAATGAAATGAATTCATTCATCCTTAGCGAAGATTTGGATTATTAATTAAATTTTCAAGCTGTGCTGGCGACGAGAACGGAATTAAAGGAGAACAAGACTGGGACAGCCCGAAATTAAAAAAAGGCCACAAAATTCAAAATTTTCCCCCTTTTTTCCAACCCCTCTCCCCTCTGGATGCGCTGCTGGAACCTCCTTTCCCTTCATTATTAGAGTTATTAATTAATAATAATAATTATTATTATTATTAATGAATTTTTAGCGTTATTTTCATGATTATTTTGATTTTCAAGCCCTTTTTGGGGTGGCTTTGATTGTCTCTGAGCAGAGGTGACGCTTTGGGGGCAGCAGGAGGGAAAAGAAAATGGCAAAAAATCAAATTATGATCCAAAAAATAATGGGAAATAAGGGAAAAATGGAATTTTTGGTGGGAAAAAGGGGAGGGGAAAATCCAGATCCAAAGGAGGGCAGGGATGGAAAGGGGAAAATTCCAGCTGGGGAATGGGGGAATTTGACCGAAAAATCGCAAAAAATCACCCAAAAATTCCCAAAAAAATCGCAAAAAATCACCCAAAAATTCCCAAAAAAATCCCAAGAAATCACCCAAAAATTCCCAAAAAAATCGCAAAAAATCACCCAAAAATTCCCCAAAAAATCGCAAAAAATCACCCAAAAATTCCCAAAAAAATCTCAAAAAATCACCCAAAAATTCCCAAAAAAATCCCAAGAAATCCTCCAAAATTCCTCAAAAAATCCCAAAAAATCCTCAAAAAATCCTCCAAAAAAAAAAAAAAAAAATCCTCCAAAAATCCTCCAAAAAATCACAAAAAAAAATCACCAAAAAAATCCCCCCCCAAAAAAAAATCCCCAAAAAATCCCAAAAAAATCCCAAAAAAATCCTCCAGAATTCCTCAAAAAATCCTCCAAAAAAATTAAAAAAAAAAAAAACCTCAAAAAAATAAAAATAAAAAATAAAAAGAAAATAAAAATAAAAATAAAAATAAAAATTTAAAAAAATAAATAAAATAAAAATAAAATAAAAAAACCAAAAAATAAAAACTAAAATGAAAATAAAATAAAAAATAAAATAAAAGATAAAAAAATAAAATAAAAATGAAATTAAAAAAAAATAAAAATAAAGAATAAAAATAAAATAAAAATAAAAAATAAGAGAAAAATAAACATTAAAAAATAAAAATAAAAAGCAAAAATAAAAAATAAACTTAAAAAATATTAAAAAAAAAAGCAATGAAGGGATCAGTGCTTGGGGATCCCCAAACCTTCATCTCCACGAAGGAAATCAAGGAAATAAAAAACAACAAAAAAATGGAATTTTGCTCCAGAATTCCCTTTTCTGTGGGGTGAAGAGCTCGGAAATTCCCCAAATTCCCCAAAAATTCCTCAAAAATTCCCCAAAAATTCCCCAAAAATTCCCCAAAAATTCCCCAAAAATTCCCCAAAAATTCCCCAAAAACTCCTCAAAAACTCCCCAAAAATTCCCCCAAAATTCCCCAAATTCCCCAAAAATTCCCCAAAAATTCCCCCAAAAATTCCCCAAAAATTCCCCAAAAAATCCCCAAAAATTCCCCAAAAATTCCCCAAAAATTCCTCAAAAATTCCCCAAAAATTCCCCAAAAATTCCCCAAAAATTCCCCAAAATTCCCCAAAAATTCCCCAAAAATTCCTCAAAAATTCCCCAAAAATTCCTCAAAAATTCCCCAAAAATTCCCCAAAAATTCCCCAAAAATTCCCCAAAAATTCCCCCAAAATTCCCAAAAAATTCCCAAAAAATTCCCCAAAAATTCCTCAAAAATTCCCCAAAAATTCCCCAAAATTCCAGAATTTTCTGCTCCTTCCTTCTCCTCCCCTCTTTGGCTGAGCAGATTTTGATTTTTCTGTTCTTCCAATCATTCAAAATGGAAAAAAACCAAATAAAAAACAAAAAAAAAACCCCCAAAAGTGCAAAATTCTCAACCTGCAGCATCACCAGGGTTTGCAAAAAATGAAAATTCCAATAAAAAATGAAAATAAAACCCCAAAAAGCAAAACAATCGCACAAAATCTGCAAAAAAACCCCCAAAAAATCAAAATAAAGTTGTGGAAAAGGATTTGAGAATTTGTTTCTTTAGAGAGGTGGAAATTTGGATTTTTTTAATTGGGTTTTGTTGGGTTTTTGAAGTTGTTTTTTAGAAATAATTTTATATTTTTTAATATATGAACATGGAGGTGGTGATATAAATTAAAAGGGGAAAAAATGATTTTTAGGAGGGGAGAAATTGGGAAAAAAACTGAAAAAAAATCCTCAAAAAATGAAAAATCAACAGAATCCCGAAAGTGCGCGGGGTGGGGAGGCTCCAGTGGGGCACCCGGTGGGTTTTCCTGAAAATTCCCGAAAATTCCTGAAAATTCCAGAAAATTTCCCCAAAATAATTCCCAAAAATTCCCGAAAATTCCTGAAAATTCCAGAAAATTTCCCCAAAATAATTCCCGAAAATTCCTGAAAATTCCAGAAAATTTCCCCAAAATTCCCGAAAATGCCTTAAAATTCCCGAACATTCCCGAAAAAATCCAGAAATTTCCTGAAAATTCCTGAAAATTCCCAAAAATTCCCGAAAATTCCCAAAAAATTTCCCCCCAAACTCCCTAAAAATTCCCGAAAATTTTCCCCAAAATTCCCAAAAATTCCTGAAAATTCCCGAAAATTTCCTGAAAATTCCCAAAAATTCCCCAAAATTCCCCAAAAATTTCTCCAAAATCCCCCTAAAAATTCCCAAAAATTCCCGAAAATTTCCCCCAAAAATTCCCAAAAATTCCTGAAATTTCCCGAAAATTCCTGAAAATTCCTGAAAATTCCCAAAAATTCCCGAAAATTTCCTGAAAATTCCCGAAAATTCCCAAAAATTCCCTAAAAATCCCCCAAAAATTCCCTAAAAATCCCCCAAAATTCCCCAAAATTTCCCTAAAATTCCCCAAAAAATCCCTAAAAATTCCCTAAAAATTCCCCAAAATTCCCGAAAAATTCCCCAAAATTCCCCAAAAATCCCCCAAAAATTCTCTAAAATTTCCCTAAAAAGTCCCCAAAATTCCCCAAAAAATCCTCAAAAATTCCCCAAAATTCCCCTAAAAATTCCCAAAAAATTCCCCAAAAATTCTCCAAAATTCCCCCAAAAATTCCCTAAAAATTCCCCCCAAAATTCCCCAAAAATCCCCTAAAAATTCCCTAAAAATTCCCCAAAAATTCCCTAAAAATTCCCAAAAATTCCCTAAAAATTCCCCCAAAATTCCCAAAAATTCCAAAAAAATTCCCAAAAATTCCCCAAAATTCCCAAAAATTCCCTAAAAATTCCTGAAAATTCCCAAAAATTCCCTAAAAATCCCCAAAAAATTCCCCCAAAATCCCCCAAAATTCCCCAAAAATTCCCCCCAAAATTCCCCCAAAATTCCCAAAAAATCCCCAAAAATTCCCCCAAAAATCCCCAAAAATTCCCTAAAAATTCCCCAAAATTCCCTAAAATCCCCCAAAATTCCCCAAAAATTCCCCAAAAATCCCCAAATTTCAGGCCAAGAGTTCGGGGTTGTTGTGATCCCAAGGGGAGGAAATTCCGGGAGGAAATGAAACAAAAATTAAAAATTTGTTCCATTGGGAAGGGAGGAAAAATTTGGGAAAGAAATAAAAAAATTTGGGAAGGAAATAAAAAAAATTGGGAAGGAAATAAAAAAATTTGGGAAGGAAATAAAAAAATGGGAAAGAAATTAAAAAATTTGGGAAAGAAATTAAAAAATTTGGGAAGGAAATAAAAAAATTTGGGGATGGAACAAAAATATTGGGAATTAAACAAATTAATTAATTAATTTGTAATTAATTAAATAAATTTTGATTCCTGGGAAGGAAACACCAGGAATGAAAGGTTGATAATGAAACAGAAATTTTGGGAGGGAAATGTTGGGAATGGAACAAAACTATTGGGAATTAAACCAAAATATTGGGAATTAAATAAAAATATTGGGAATTAAACCAAAATATTGGGAATGAAATAAATTGAATGTAATTAATTAAATAAATTTTAATTCCTGGGAAGGAAACACCAGGAATGAAACAGAAATTAAAGGGAATTAAACAGAAATTAAAGGGAATTAAAGAAAAATTAAAGGGAATGAAACAGAAATTAAAGGGAATTAAACAGAAATTAAAGGGAATTAAACAGAAATTAAAGGGAATTAAACAGAAATTAAAGGGAATGAAACAGAAATTAAAGGGAATTAAAGAGAAATTAAAGGGAATTAAAGGCAGGGAATGGAACGAAGACGCCAGGAGGGAAACGAAGCCTGGCAGGAAACGGCTGCCAGCGACCCTGAGGGGAAAATCCAACAGAAGCTGATTTGTGCCAGCCTAAACCCTGCCCGTTCTGTGCCAGGGGTGTGCCAGCCCAAACCCTGCCCGTTCTGTGCCAGGGGGGTGCCAGGGGTGTGCCAGCCCAAACCCTGCCCGTTCTGTGCCAGGGGAGTGCCAGGGGTGTGCCAGGGGGGTGCCAGCCTAAACCCTGCCCGTTCTGTGCCAGGGGAGTGCCAGGGGTGTGCCAGCCTAAACCCTGCCCGCTCTGTGCCAGGAATGTGCCAGCCCAAACCCTGCCCGTTCTGTGCCAGGGGTGTGCCAGCCCAAACCCTGCCCGTTCCATGCCAGGGGGGTGCCAGGGGTGTGCCAGCCTAAATCCTCCCAGCCCAAATCCTGCCCGTTCCATGCCAGGAATGTGCCAGGCCAAATCCTGCCAGCCCAAATCCTGCCCTTTTCATCCCAGGAATGTGCCAGCCCAAATCCTGCCAGGTCAAATCCTGCCCTTTCCATGCCAGGAATGTGCCAGCCCAAATCCCACCAACCCAAATCCTGCCAGTCCAAATCCTGCCCTTTCCATGCCAGGAATGTGCCAGCCCAAATCCTGCCTGCCCAAATCCTGCCCTTTCCATGCCAGGAATGTGCCAGCCCAAATCCTGTTCCTTCCACCACCTCCTGCCAGCCAGGGAAGGTTGGGAGGGCACCAGAGATGTGCCAGCCCAAATCCTGCCCTTCCACGCCAGGCATGTGCCAGCCTAAACACTGCCAGCCAGGAAAGGTTGGGAGGGTACCAGGAATGTGCCAGGCCAAATCCTGCCCCTTCCATGCCAGGGAGGTTTGGGAGGGTACCAGGAACGTGCCAGCCCAAACCCTGCCCTTTCCACCTCCTGCCAGCTCAAATCCTGCCCCTCCAGCCCATGCCCAGCCAGGGAGGGCATGGGGGATGTGCCAGCCCAAATCCTGCCAGCCACAGAGGTTTGGGAGGGTACCAGGAACGTGCCAGCCCAAATCCTGCCCCTTCCATGCCAGGGAGGTTTGGGAGGGTACCAGGAACGTGCCAGCCCAAACCCTGCCCTTTCCAGCTCCTGCCACCCAGGCTGGGCACAGGGAATGGGACTGGGGATGTGCCAGCCCAAACCCTGCCCTTTCCACCTCCTGCCATCCAGTTTGGGCACAGGGAATGGCACTGGGGATGTGCCAGCCCAAACCCTGCCCTTTCCACCTCCTGCCATCCAGGCTGGGCACAGGGAATGGCACTGGGGATGTGCCAGCCCAAACCCTGCCCTTTCCAGCTCCTGCCACCCAGGCTGGGCACAGAGATCGAGCCTGGCACCGCTGTGACCCCACTGGAACCACACAAACCCCGAACTCTCGGCCTCACCCTCACCCCCACCCACCCCGTGCTGGGCCCGCCCGGTCTTGTTCTCCTTTAAAGTGCCCTAGATTTATAGAATTTCTAAATAAATAGAATAAAGATATCGGGTCACCCGTGGTCGGGGGAGAGGGAGGACGAGGAGGAGGTCACTCCGAGTAGCAGCCGTCCAGGCCGATGGCGCTGTGGCGCTCCTTGGAGTAGGGGCAGGAGGAGCCGTTCGGGAGGGCCCCGCACGCCGCCACCGGCACCGGGAGGGCCCCGCGGGCCGGCACCGGGAGGGCCCCGCACGCCGGTACCGGGAGGGCCCCGCAGGCCGGCACCGGCACCGGGAGGGCCCCGCAGGCCGCCGCCGCCGCCGCCTTGGCCGCGATGCCGCAGTTCGTGAGGAGGCTGAGGCTGAAGGAGCCGAGCGCGTCCTTGGGCGGGAAAGGCTTCATGGTGGAGAGGATCAGTGCCAGGCAGTCGGCAACGTCCTTGTTGGGGGCGCACGCCAGGGCTGGGGTGTGACCTGAGGGACACGCGGAGGGGTGTGGGGTGAGGTGTGAGGGGCTGTGGGGTCACAAGATGAGGTGTGGGGTTCTGGGGTGTGACCTGAGGGACACAGGCAGCCATGAGGGGTGTGAGAGTGTGGGGTGTGAGGGGCTGTGGGGTCACAGGATGAGGTGTGGCGTTCTGGGGTGTGACCTGAGGGAACCAGGCAGCCATGAGGGGTCAGCAGTGAGGGGGGTGAGGGAGCCGTGAGGGGTGAGTGGTGTGGGGTTCTGGGGTGACACGGTGAGGTGTGGGGTTCTGGGGATGTGGGGTGATGGAATGGGGTGTAGGATTGGGGGATTGTGGGGGTATAGAATTGGGGGGTTGTGGGGTGTGGGGTTCTGAAAGGTTTCATGGTGGAGAGGATCAGTGCCAGGCAGTTGGCACTGTCCTTGTTGGGGGCGCACGCCAGGGCTGGGTGTGACCTGAGGGAACCAGGGAGGTGTGAGGGGTGAGCAGGGTGTGGGGGTGTGAGGGGCTGTGGGGTCACAGGATGAGGTGTGGGGTTCTGCGGTGTGACCTGAGGGACACAGGCAGCCATGAGGGGTGTGAGGGTGTGGGGTGAGGTGTGGGGTGTGAGGGGCTTGTGGGGCTGTGGGGTCACAGGATGAGGTGTGGGGTTCTGTGGTGTGACCTGAGGGAAACAGGCAGCCATGAGGGGTGTGAGGGTGTGGGATGGGGTGTGGGACTCTGAGGCTGTGGGGCTGTGGGGTCACAGGATGAGGCGTGGGGCTCTGGGGTGAGGGAGGATGTTCTGGGGGGCTGTGGCTGAGCACTCCCCGGGCTCTGGGCACTCCCCAGGGTGGCTGCAGCCCCACAGGAGCCCTGGGGCACACTCATACTCACACTCACACTCACACACTCACACACTCACCCTCACCTTCTTCATCCACAGCCAGCACGGTGGCCCCGCGGCTGAGCAGGGCCTGCACCACCGAGGCCAGGCCGTTCCGCGCCGCGATGTGCAGCGGCCTAGGGAGGGGGAAAATATCATTACAGCCCCTAAATCCCACCCTAAAATCCACCTTAAAACCCACCCCAAATCCCACCCCAAAATCCTACCCTGAAATCCCACCCCAAAACTTCAACACAAAATCCTGCCCCAAAACTCCACAGAGCACCCCGTGCCAAAATTTTTGAGTGGTTTCAAAGGTGGGCTCGTGGCTTGCCTGTTCACACTTCCCAGTGATCCCCCATTCCCACATTCCCAGTTCCCCCATTCCCATTTTCTCCCATTCCCCATTTTCACCCCATTCCCAGCTTCCCTCATTCCCATTTTCTCCCCCATTCCCCATTTCCCCCCCATTCCCATTTTCCGCCCCAATCCCATTTTCTCCCCCATTCCCCATTTTCCCCCCATTCCCCAGTTCCCCCCCATTCCCAGCTCCCCCATTCCCATTTTCTCCCATTCCCCATTTCCCCCCCATTCCCAGTTTCCCCCATTCCCATTTCCTCCCATTCCCCATTTTCCCCCCCATTCCCATTTTCCCCCCCATTCCCCATTTTCCCCCCCATTCCCATTTTCCCCCCCATTCCCCATTTCCCCCCCCATTCCCATTTTCCTCCCATTCCCCATTTCCCCCCCCATTCCCCATTTTCCCCCCCATTCCCATTTTCCTCCCATTCCCCATTTCCCCCTCATTCCCAGTTTCCCTCATCCCCATTTTCTCCCCCATTCCCCATTTTCCCCCCCATTCCCCATTTCCTCCCATTCCCCGTTTCCCCCCCATTCCCCATTTTCCCCTCATTCCCAGCTTCCCTCATTCCCATTTTCCCCCCATTCCCCATTTTCCCCCCCATTCCCCATTTTCCCCCCATTCCCAGCTCCCCCATTCCCAGTTCCCCCCATTTCCCCCCTCATTCCCAGTCTGCCCAGTTTGCCAGCTGTGCACTCACATCTGCAGAGCACTGTTACTTGCATTGATAAGGCCAAGGTCTTGGGTTTCCCCCAGGATCAACAAGGCACACTTTTCATGGCCCTGGGGACACACGGGGACATTCAGGGCAGGAGAAGCGTCCCCTGAACTCTCCCGCTCCCCCAGGTCACCCTGGCACCTGCTGGCCCTCCTTGGTGTGGACAGAGTGACCACAAGGCTCTGGGTGCCACCATGGCTTGGACAAAGTGACCACAAGCCTATGGTTGCCATCATGGGTTGGGAGTGACCACCATGCCTTGGACAAAGTGACCACCATGGGTTGGGCAAAGTGACCACCATGGCTTGGACAAGGTGACCACAAGCCCATGGTTGCCATCATGGGTTGGGAGTGACCACCATGGCTTGGGCAAAGTGACCACCATGGGTTGGACACCGTGACCACAAGGCTCTGGTTGCCACCATGGGTGGGACAAAGTGACCACCATGGGTTGGGAGTGACCACCATGGCTTGGACAAAGTGAACACCATGGCTTGGATAAAGTGACCACCACGGGTTGGACAAAGTGACCACCATGGGTTGGACAAAGTGACCACCACGGGTTGGACAAGGTGACCACAAGGCTCTGGTTGCCACCATGGAATGGACAAAGTTACCACCATGGGTTGGGCAAAGTGGCCTCCACAGGTTGGACAAAGTGACCACAAACCTCTGGTTGCCACCATGGGTTGGACAAAATGACCACAAGGCTCTGATTGCCATCATGGCTGGGGAGTGACCACCACAGGTTGGACAAAGTGACCACAAGGCCCTGGTTGCCACCATGGCTTGGACAAAGTGACCACCATGGGCTGGACAAGGTGACCACAAGGCTCTAGTTGCCACCATGGGTTGGACAAAGTGACCACCCTGGCCTGAACAAAGTGACTATGAGGCTCTGGTTGCCACCATGGAATGGACAAAGTGGCTACCACGGGTTGGACAAAGTGACCACAAGGCTCTGGCTTCCACCATGAGTTGGGAGTGACCACCATGGGTTGGGAACGACCACCATGGCTCGGACAAAGTGACCACCATGGGTCGGACAAAGTGACCACCATGGCTTGGACAAGGTGACCACAAGGCTCTGGTTGCCACCATTTCTTGGATGAAGTGACCACCATGGCTTGGACAAAATGACCAACATGGTTTGGGAGTGACTACCATGGGTTGGGAGTGACCACCACGGGTTGGACAAAGTGAACACCATGGCTTGGACAAAGTGACCACTGCAGGTTGGACAAAATGACCACAAGGCTCTGGTTGCCACCATGGAATGGACAAAGTGACCACCATGGGTTGGACAAGGTGACCACCATGGGTTGGACAAAATGACCACAAGGCTCTGGTTGCCGCCATGGAATGGACAAAGTGACCACCACGGGTTGGACAAAGTGACCTCCACAGGTTGGACAAAGTGACCACAAACCTCTGGTTGCCACCATGGGTTGGACAAAATGACCACAAGGCTCTGATTGCCATCATGGCTGGGGAGTGACCACCACAGGTTGGACAAAGTGACCACAAGGCCCTGGTTGCCACCATGGCTTGGACAAAGTGACCACCATGGGCTGGACAAGGTGACCACAAGGCTCTAGTTGCCACCATGGGTTGGACAAAGTCCATCACGGGTTGGACAAAGTGACCACCATGGGTTGGACAAAGTGACCACAAGGCTCTGGCTTCCACCATGAGTTGGGAGTGACCACCATGGCTCGGACAAAGTGACCACCATGGCTTGGACAAGGTGACCACAAGGCTCTGGTTGCCACCATTTCTTGGATGAAGTGACCACCATGGCTTGGACCAAGTGCCCACCAGGCTCTGGGTGCCACCATGGCTTGGACCAAGTGCCCACCAGGCTCTGGGTGCCACCACGGCCCAGGAGGACACGCAGGTGCCCCAGAGGTGCCACCACGGCGGCCCCGTGTCCCACCTTGTCCCCGTGTCCCACCTTGCTGCAGGCCAGGTGAAGAGCTGTGTTCTTGTTGACATCCAGCACAGTAAGATTTGCTTTTGCTTGGAACAGCAGGAACTCTGCAAGGAGGAGGAGGAGGAGGAGAAGAACGGGTGAGGAAGAGGCAAAAAATGTCCCCAGGGCCTGCCAGGAGAGGGGACAGCTCTGGGAGGAGCAGCATCCTGATGTCGCAGGTTTTTATTTATATTTTTATATTTTATATCTTTATTTTTCAGATTTTCTGCTGCTTTAGGCTGTAGTTGTGAGATTCATGGTGTGGTGACTCAGGTTTTTATAGATATATATATTTTATATATTATACATATATTTTTATATATATTATATATATTATATACTTTATATATAATATATATATTATATACATTATATATATTATATATTTTATATCTTTATTTTTCAGATTTTCTGCTGCTTTAGGCTGTAGTTGTGAGATTCATGTGTAGTGACTCAGGTTTTTATAGATATATATTTTATATATTTTATATATATTATATATATTATATACTTTATATATAATATAGACTTTGTATATAATATATATTTTATATATATTATATATTATATATTATAAGTTATATGTTATATGTTATATATATTATATGTTATATATATTATATATATCATATATTATATATATAAATTTTTCAGATTTTGTGCTGCTTTAGGCTGTAGTTATGACATTCATGGTGTGGTGACTCAGGTTTTTATATACATACATTTTATATATTTTATATATATTATATATAAATTATATATTATATATTTTATATATTTTATATATATAATATATTTTATATTTTTTCTTTTTCAGATTTTGCGCTGCTTTAGGCTGTAGCTGTGACATTCATGGTGTGGTGCCTCAGGTTTTTATATATATAATATATAATATATAATATATAATATATAATATATAATATATAATATATAATATATAATATATAATATATAATATATAATATATAATATATAATTTATATATATATTTATATATATAATATATATAATATATATTATATATTTTATATATAAATTTTTCAGATTTTGTGCTGCTTTAGGCTGTAGTTGTGACATTCATGGTGTAGTGACTCAGGTTTTTATATAAATATATTTCATATATTTTATATATTTTATATATATTATATATAAAATATATATTATATACTTTATATATTAGATATTTTTAAATATATATATAAATATTTGAGTCTGAATGTGAAATCCTAACATGGATAAATAATAAATAGCTGGGTCTGAATGTGAAATATGTAACATGGACTAGAAATAATAAATATTTGAGTCTGAATGTGAAATATCCTAACATGGATGAATAATAAACAGCTGAGTGTGAATGGGAAATATTTAATATAGATATAATGAACAGCTGAGTGTGAATGTGAACTATCCTACCATGGATAAATAATAAACAGCTGAGTGTGAATGTGAAATAATGTAATAGATAAATAATAAACAGCTGAGTGTGAATGGTATCTATCCTAACACAGATTAGAAATTATAAATATCTGAGTCTGAATGGGAACCATCCTAACATGGATAAATAATAAACAGCTGAGTGTGAATGTGAAATATTGTAATAGATAAATAATAAACAGCTGAATGTGAATGTGAAATATGTAACATGGCCTAGAAATAATAAATATTTGAGTCTGAACATGAAATATCGAACAAGGATATAATAAACACCTGAGTGTGAATGGGAAATATTGTAATATAGATAAATAATAAACAGCTGAGTGTGAATGTGAACTATTGTAATAGATAAATAATGAACAGCTGAGTGTGAATGGGAAATACCTAACACAGATAAATAAAAGCTGGGTGTGGACGTGCGCTGCTGTAATTCAGCAATAACGAAGAGCTGAGCTGATCTCTCATCCCAGGAGCGTCACTCCCTCACCAGAAGCAGCAGAATCCCCAAGCCCTCGGTACCCACCCAGTGCCACCATGTGCCCATTCTGCAATGATGCCACCCTCAGTACCCACCCAGTGCCACCGTGTGCCCGTTTTGTGATACCACCCTCAGTACCCACCCGGTGCCACCGTGTGCCCGTTCTCCAATGATGCCACCCTCGGTACCCACCCAGTGCCGCCGTGTGCCCGCTCTGTACCCACCCAGCGCCGCCGTGTGCCCGTTCTGTACCCACCCAGCGCCGCCGTGTGCCCGTGCTCCGATGCCACCCTCGGTACCCACCCAGCGCCGCCGTGTGCCCGCTCTGTACCCACCCAGCGCCGCCGTGTGCCCGTTCTGTACCCACCCAGCGCCGCCGTGTGCCCGCGCTCCGATGCCACCCTCGGTACCCACCCAGTGCCGCCGTGTGCCCGCTCTGTACCCACCCAGCGCCGCCGTGTGCCCGCTCTGTACCCACCCAGCGCCGCCGCGTGCCCGCGCTCCGATGCCCGCTCTGTACCCACCCAGCGCCGCCGCGTGCCCGCGCTCCGATGCCCGCTCTGTACCCACCCAGCGCCGCCGCGTGCCCGCGCTCCGATGCCCGCTCTGTACCCACCCAGCGCCGCCGCGTGCCCGCTCTGTACCCACCCAGCGCCGCCCTCGGTACCCACCCAGTGCCGCCGTGTGCCCGCTCTGTACCCACCCAGCGCCGCCGCGTGCCCGCGCTCCGACGCCACCATCAGCGGGGTCCTGCCCATCCTGTCGGCCGCGTCCACGAGCGCCTGGTGCCGCAGCAGCAGCCGCAGCCCCCGCACGTTGTCGGCGAAGGCGGCGGCGTGAAGGGGGGTCCTGCCCGGGCAGGGAGAGTTCATTAATGATTCATTAATTATTTCCATTTGATTGTTTGCAACATTAATTATTTCAGCTTGTATTTTCATCATATTCATATTTTAATGATATTAATATTTTTGAGTGCATATTAATATTTTAATTAAAAAAATTTGAGTGCATGTTTTAATAATATTCATATTTATGAGTGCATATTTTCATAATATTAATATTTAATAATATTCATATTTTAATATTATTAATATTTTACATAAAAATTTTTGAGTGCATGTTTAATAATATTCATATTTTTGAGTTCATATTTTCATCATATTCATATTTCATAATATTCATATTTAATTGATAATAATATTTTTGAGTGCATATTTTAATAATATTCATATTTATGAATTCATATTTACATAATATTAATATTTCATAATATTCATATTCTAATGATAATAATATTTTTGAGTGCATTTTTAAATAATATTTATGAGTTCAGATTTTCATAATATTAATATTTTTAATAATATTACTATTTTTGAGTGCATATTAGTATTTTAATTAAAAAATTTTGAGTGCATGTTTTAATAATATTCATATTTATGAGTTCATATTTTCATCATATTCATATTCCATAATATTCATATTTTAGTGATAATAATATTTTTGAGTGCATATTTTAATAATATTCATGCGTCCATATTTTCATATTAATATTTTTAATAATAATATTTTTGAGTGCATATTAATATTTCAATGAAAAAATTTGAGTGCATGTTTTAATAATATTATTTATGAGTTCATATTTCATGATATTAATATTTCAAAATATTCATATTTTAATGATAATATTTTGAGTGCATATTTTCATAATATTTATGCATTCATATTTTCATAATATTCATATTTTAATAATATTACTATTTTTGAGTGCATATTAATATTTTAATTAAAAAATTTTGAGTGCATGTTTAATTATATTCATATTTATGAGTTCATATTTTCATCATATTCATAATTAATAATATTAATACTTTAATGATAATAATATTTTTAAGTGCATATTTTAATTGTATTTATGAGTTCATATTTTCATAATATTCTTATTTTAATAATATTAATATTTTTGAGTGGATATTAATATTTTAATTAAAATTTTTGAGTGCATGTTTTAGTAATATTCATATTTATGAGCTCATATTTTCATCATATTCATATTTCATAATATTCATATTTGATTGATAATAATATTTTTGAGTGAATATTTTAATAATATTTATGCGTTCATATTTTCATAATATTCATATTTCATAATATTAATATTTTAATAATATTAATATTTTTGAGTGCATATTAATATTTTAATTAAAATTTTTTGAGTGCATGTTTTAATAATATTCATATTTATGAGTTCATATTTTCATCATATCAATATTTCATAATATTAATATTTTAATGATAATAGTATTTTTGAGTGCATATTTTAATAATATTTATGAGTTTGTATTTTAATAATATTAATATTTTAATAATATTAATATTTTTATTAAGATTTTTGAGTGCATGTTTTAATAATTTTCATATTTATGAGTTCATATTTTCATCATATTCATATTTCATAATATTCATATTTTAATGACAATAATATTTTTGAGTGAATATTTTAATAATATTTATGCGTTCATATTTTCATAATATTCATATTTCATAATATTAATATTTTAATAATATTAATTTTTTGAGTGGATATTAATATTTTAATTAAAATTTTTTGAGTGCATGTTTTAATACTATTCATATTTATGAGTTCATATTTTCCTCATATTCATATTTCATAATATTCATATTTTAATGATAATATTTATGAATTCATATTTTCATAATATTCATATATTTAGTTAATAGTTTAAATACTCCTTTTTATTTAATCTTTTTAATTTTAAACATGATCCTACTTTTAAAAAAATTTATTTCATAAATGTCACACTTTCTCATTATTAACGATTAACATTAATGAAGCAAATTTGACAAATTAAAAATACCAGTAAATTAATATTGATAAAGTAAATATAATATAGATAATTAATAAACAGCTGAGTGTGAATGGGAAATATTTAATAAAGATAAATAATAAATATTTAATATAGATAAATAATAAACAAATATTTAATAGAGATAAATAATAAACAGCTGAGTGTGAATGGGAAATATTTAATAGAGATAAAAAATAAATATTTAATAGAGATAAATAATAAACAGCTGAATGTGAAATATTTAATATAGATAAATAATAAGCAAATATTTAATATAGTTAAATAATAAACAGCTGAGTGTGAATGGGAAATAATTAATATAGATAAATAATAAACAAATATTTAATAGAGATAAATAATAAACAGCTGAGTGTGAATGGGAAATATTTAATATAAATATAATAAACAGCTGAGTGTGAAAGGGAAATAATTAATATAGATAAATAATAAACAAATATTTAATATAGTTAAATAATAAACAGCTGAGTGTGAATGGGAAATATTTAATAGAGATAAATAATAAATATTTAATATAGATAAATAATAAACACCTTACTATGAATGGGAAATATTTAATATAAATAAATAATAAACAGCTGAATGTGAATGGGAAATATTGAAATAGATAAATAATAAACAGCTGAGTGTGAATGGGAAATATTTAATATAGATAAATAATAAACAAATATTTAATATAGATTAATAAACAGCTGAGTCTGAATGGGAAATATTTAATAGAGATAAATAATAAACAGCTGAGTGTGAATGGGAAATAATTAATAGATAAATAATAAACACCTGAATGTGAATGGGAAATATTGTAATAGATAAATAATAAACAGGTGAGTCTGAATGGGAAATATTTAATAGAGATAAATAATAAACAAATATTTAATAGAGATAAATAATAAACAAATATTTAATATAAATAAATAACAAACAGCTGAGTCTGAATGTGAAATATTGTAATATAGATAAATAATAAACCCCTTACTCTGAATGGGAAATACTGTAACATAGCTATAATTAATGAATTAATGAATTAATTCCTAATTACAGAATTCCCGCTCACCTTCCTTTGGCATCTCGGCTGTTGACGATCCGGGCCCCCAGCGCCTCCAGCAGCAGCTCAGCGGCGCCGTCCTGGTTGTTGATTCTGCCGAGGGAAGGGGGCTCAGAACCCAGGAGAGATTGGGGGGAAAATTCCCTTTTTTGGGGCTCCACAGCCGGGAATTATTGAGTTTGTTTTGAGGGAAAACTCCCCGGCCAGCCCAGCCCGGGCCTGGGATTGTTTTGGGGGAAAATTCCCTTTTTTGGGGCTCCACAGCCGGGAATTCCTGAATTGGTTTTGAGGGAAAACTCCCCGGCCAACCCAGCCCGGGCCTGGGATTGTTTTGGGGTAAACCGGGAATTATTGAATTTGTTTTGAGGTAAAACTCAGTCCTGAGGGGCTGAGATCCCACACCCGGTCAGCCCAGCCGGGGCCTGGGATTGTTTTGGGGGTAAACCGGGAATTATTGAGTTTGTTTTGAGGTAAAACTCCCCGGCCAGCCCAGCCCGGGCCTGGGATTGTTTTGGGGTAAAATTCCCTTTTCAGCCCAAGCCAGGGACTCCAAGGCCTGGAATAATTTTGGGATAAAATTCCCTTTTCAGGCTCCAAATCCCTGAATTTTTTTGGTCTAAAATTCCCTTCTCAGGCTCCAAACCCCAGAATTATTTTTGGGGTGAAATTCCCTTTTCAGGCTCCAAACCCAGAATAATTTTGGTCTAAAATTCCCTTTTCAGGCTCCAAACCCCAGAATTATTTTTAGGTAAAATTTCCTTTTCAGGCCATCCCAGGGGCTCCAAACCCCAGAATAATTTTGGGGTAAAATTCCCTTTCCAAATGACTTTGCAATAATTATTTCCAATAATCCCGGATTATTTTGGGGTAAAATTCCCTTTTCAGGCTCCAAACCCCAGAATAATTTTGGTCTAAAATTCCCTTTTTGGCCCATCCCAGGGACTCCAAGGCCTGGAATTACTGGAATTATTTTGGGGTAAAATTCCCTTTCCCAATGACTTTGGCATAATTATTTGCAATAACCCCGGATTATTTTGGTCTAAAATTCCCTTTTCAGGCCCCAAATCCCAGAATTATTTTTAGGTAAAATTCCCTTTTCAGGCCCCAAACCCCAGAATTATTTTGGTCTAAAATTCCCTTTTCAGCCCAAGCCAGGGACTCCAAGGCCTGGAATAATTTCAATTATTTTTAGGTAAAATTCCCTTTTCAGCCCATTCCAGGGGCTCCAAATCCCAGAATAATTTTGGGGTAAAATTCCCTTTTCAGGCCCCAAACCCCAGAATAATTTTGGAGTAAAATTCCCTTTTCAGGCCCCAAATCCCAGAATTATTTTTGGTCTAAAATTCCCTTTTTAGCCCATCCCAGGGATTCCAAGGCCTGGAATTACTGGAATTATTTTTGGGGTGAAATTCCCTTTCCAAATTACTTTGGCATAATTATTTGCAATAACCCCGAATTATTTTGGGGTAAAATTCCCTTTTCAGGCTCCAAACCCCGGAATTATTTTGGTCTAAAATTCCCTTTTTAGCCCATCCCAGGGACTCCAAATCCCAGAATTATTTTTGGGGTGAAATTCCCTTTCCCAATGACTTTGCACTAATTATTTCCAATAACCCCGGATGATTTTGGGATAAAATTCCCTTTCCCAATGACTTTGCACTAATTATTTCCAATAACCCCGGATGATTTTGGGGTGAAATTCCCTTTTCAGGCTCCAAATCCCAGAATTATTTTTGCTCTAAAATTCCCTTTTTAGCCCATCCCAGGGGCTCCAAACCCTGCATTTATTTTTAGGTAAAATTCCCTTTTTGGCCGATCCCAGGGACTCCAAGGCCTGGAATAATTTGAATTATTTTTAGGTAAAATTCCCTTTTCAGGCTCCAAACCCCAGAATTATTTTTAGGTAAAATTCCCCTTTCAACCCATTCCAGGGGCTCCAAATCCCAGAATTATTTTGGTCTAAAATTCCCTTTTCAGGCTCCAAACCCCACAATAATTCTGGGGTAAAATTCCCTTTTCAGGCTCCAAACCCCAGAATTATTTTGGGATAAAATTCCCTTTCCCAATGACTTTGCACTAAATATTTCCAATAATCCCGAATTTTTTGGGATAAAATTCCCTTTCCCAATGACTTTGCAATAATTATTTCCAATAACCCCGGATGATTTTGGGATAAAATTCCCTTTCCCAATGACTTTGCACTAATTATTTCCAATAACCCCGGATTATTTTGGGGTAAAATTCCCTTTCCCAATGACTTTGCAATAATTATTTGCAACAACCCCGAATTATTTTGGGGTAAAATTCCCTTTTCAGGCCCCAAACCCCAGAATTATTATGGGGTAAAATTCCCTTTCCAAATGACTTTGCAATAATTATTTGCAATAACCCCAAATTATTTTGGTCTAAAATTCCCTTTTCAAGCTCCAAATCCCAGAATTATTTTTAGGTAAAATTCCCCTTTCAGCCCATTCCAAAGGCTCCAAACCCCAGAATTATTTTGGGGTGAAATTCCCTTTCCCAATGACTTTGCACTAATTATTTCCAATAACCCCAGAATTATTTTGGGGATAAAATTCCCTTTCCCAATGACTTTGCACTAATTATTTCCAATAATCCCGAATTTTTTGGGATAAAATTCCCTTTCCCAATGACTTTGCACTAATTATTTCCAATAACCCCGGATGATTTTGGGGTGAAATTCCCTTTCCAAATGACTTTGCAATAATTATTTGCAACAACCCCGAATTATTTTGGGGTAAAATTCCCTTTTCAGGCTCCAAACCCCAGAATTATTTTGGGGTGAAATTCCCTTTTCAGGCCCCAAACCCCAGAATTATTATGGGGTAAAATTCCCTTTCCAAATGACTTTGCAATAATTATTTGCAATAACCCCAAATTATTTTGGTCTAAAATTCCCTTTTCAGGCTCCAAATCCCAGAATTATTTTTAGGTAAAATTCCCCTTTCAGCCCATTCCAAGGGCTCCAAACCCCAGAATTATTTTGGTCTAAAATTCCTTTTTCAGGCCCCAAACCCCACAATAATTCTGGGGTAAAATTCCCTTTTCAGGCCCCAAACCCCAGAATTATTTTGGGGTAAAATTCCCTTTCCCAATGACTTTGCACTAATTATTTCCAATAATCCCGAATTTTTTGGGGTGAAATTCCCTTTCCCAATGACTTTGCACTAATTATTTCCAATAATCCCGAATTTTTTGGGATAAAATTCCCTTTCCCAATGACTTTGCACTAATTATTTCCAATAATCCCGAATTTTTGGGGTGAAATTCCCTTTCCAATTTACTTTGCACTAATTATTTCCAATAATCCCGAATTTTTTGGGATAAAAATTCCCTTTCCAATTTACTTTGCACTAATTATTTCCAATAACCCCGGATGATTTTGGGGTGAAATTCCCTTTCCCAATGACTTTGCACTAATTATTTCCAATAACCCCGAATTTTTTGGGATAAAATTCCCTTTCCCAATGACTTTGCACTAATTATTTCCAATAACCCCGAATTTTTTGGGATAAAATTCCCTTTCCAATTTACTTTGCACTAATTATTTCCAATAACCCCGGATGATTTTGGGATAAAATTCCCTTTCCAATGACTTTGCACTAATTATTTCCAATAACCCCGGATGATTTTGGGGTAAAATTCCCTTTCCCAATGACTTTGCACTAATTATTTCCAATAATCCCGAATTTTTTGGGATAAAATTCCCTTTTCCCAATGACTTTGCACTAATTATTTCCAATAACCCCGAATTTTTTGGGATAAAATTCCCTTTCCCAATGACTTTGCACTAATATTTCCAATAACCCCGGATGATTTTGGGATAAAATTCCCTTTCCAAATGACTTTGCACTAATTATTTCCAATAACCCCGGATTATTTTGGGATAAAATTCCCTTTCCAATGACTTTGCACTAATTATTTCCAATAACCCCGGATGATTTTGGGGTGAAATTCCCTTTCCCAATGACTTTGCACTAATTATTTCCAATAATCCCGAATTTTTTGGGGTGGAATTCCCTTTCCCAATGACTTTGCACTAATTATTTCCAATAACCCCGAATTTTTGGGGTGTCCTTACACTGCACAGTGCAAGGGAGTGAAGGGGTTTCCCTCCAGGTACGCCCACGGGTTGTGTTCAAGTAACAATTCCAGACAATCTTCGTGCCCTGGGGAGACAAAACAGCAGCTGGAGCAGCTCCTCCCTAAATCCCCAAATCCCAAAAACCCCAAAAATCCCCCCCAGATCATCCAATCCAACTGAGAGTGACCCCAAAGAGCCAAAAACCCCCAAAAAATCGCCCCAAAACCCCCAAAAAATCGCCCCAAAACCCCCAAAAAATCGCCCCAAAAATCCCAAAAATCCCAAAAACCCCAAAAACCCCAAAAATCCCAAAAACCCCAAAATCCCAAAAATCCCAAAAAACCCCAAAAATCCCAAAAAATCCCCAAATCCCAAAAACCCCAAAAATCCCAAAAATCCCCCCCAGATCATCCAATCCAAGATGAGAGTGACCCCAAAGAGCCAAAAACCCCAAAAAAATCGCCCCAAAACCCCCAAAAAATCGCCCCAAAAATCCCAAAAATCCCAAAAATCCCAAAAAATCCCAAAAATCCCAAAAACCCCAAAAATCCCAAAAAATCCCAAAATCCCAAAAACCCCAAAATCCCAAAAAATCCCAAAATCCCCAAAAATCCCAAAATCCCAAAAACCCCAAAAATCCCAAAAATCCCCCCAGATCATCCAATCCAACTGAGAGTGACCCCAAAGAGCCAAAAACCCCCAAAAAATCGCCCCA
>JAKDEW010001159.1:0-48216 GCA_021963965.1 Artemisiospiza belli
TTCCGCTTCCGGGTGCGCCGAGCGCGGTGAGCGGCGATGGCGGCGGGGCCGCTCCCCCCCAATTAACGCGTTAATTAGCGCCCTAATGAACCCCCCCGGGACTGCCCCTCATTAACGCGCTAATTACCGCCCTAATGAACCCCCCTGCCCCCCATTAACGCTTCCTTAGCGCCCTAATAAACCCCCCCGGGACGGCCCCTCATTAACGCGCTAATTACCGCCCTAATGAACCCCCCTGCCCCCCCATTAACGCTTCATTAGCGCCTTAATGAACCCCCCCGGGACTGCCCCTCATTAACGCGTTAATTACCGCCCTAATTAACCCCCCCCCCCGGGACTGCCTCTTTTTGTTTTTATTCCTGTTTTTCTCCCCTTCATTAATCCTCAATTTCCCCGTTAATCAATCCCTAATTTCCCTTAATCAATCCCTACTTTCCCCGGTAATCAATCCCCAATTTCCCCTTGATTAACCCCAATCCCTCTTTAATTAATCCCCAATTCCCCTCTTAATTAATCCCCAATTTCCACCTTTAATTAATCCCCAATTCCCCTCTTAATTAATCCCCAATTTCCACCTTTAATCAATTCCCAATTTCCCCTTAATTAATCCCCAATTCCCCCTTAATTAATCTCCAATTCCCCCCTTTAATTCCCAATATTTATCCCCAATTTCCCCCTTAATTAATCCCTAATTTCCTCTTAATTAACCCCAACTTCCCCCTTAAATAACCCCAACTTCCCCATTTAATTCACCATTTCTAATCTTAATTCCTCCCTTAATCAATCCCCAATTCCCCCTTAATTAATCCCCAATCCCCCTTTAATTAACCCAAATTTCCTCCTTAATTAACCCCCAATTTTCCCCTTTAATTAACCCCAATCCCCTTTAATTAATCCCCAATTCCCCCCCTTTAATCCCCAATTTTGTTCCAAATTTCCCCCCTTAAATTAACCCCCAATTCTTATTCCCAATCCCCCCTTAATTAACCCAATCCTTTAATTACCCCACCCCTTTAATGACCCCAACCCCTTAATTACCCCACCCCATTAATTACCCCACCCCTTTAATGACCCCAACCCCCTTAATTACCCCACCCCATTAATTACCCCACCCCATTAATTACCCCACCCCATTAATTACCCCAACCCATTAATTACCCCAACCCATTAATTACCCCACCCCATTAATTACCCCAACCCATTAATTACCCCACCCCATTAATTACCCCAATCCATTAATTACCCCAACCCATTGATTACCTCACCCCATTAATTACCCCACCCCATTAATTACCCCCCATCCCCCCCCGCCCTTCCCCACCCCATTAATTACCCCCCGCCCTTCCCCACCCCATTAATTACCCCCCACCCTTTAATTACCCCACCCCATTAATTACCCCCACCCTTTAATTACCCCACCCCATTAATTACCCCCCCCACCCTTTAATTACCCCACCCCCATTAATTACCCCAACCCTTTTTCTCTCCCCCAGCTCTTCCTCCTCCTCCTCCTCCCCCGCCCACCCCCCTTTCCCCACAGCCCCAGGAAGGTTCTGGAAAGTTCCAGGAGCCCCAGAAGGTTCCAGAAGTTCCAGGACCCCCCAGAAGGTTCCAGGACCCCCAGAGAGGCCCAGAAGGTCCCAGAAGGCCCCAGGAAGTTCCAGAAGATTCCAGAAGGTCCCAGAAGGTTCCAGCAGGCCCCAGAAGGTTCCAGAAGTTCCAGGACCCCCCAGAAGGTTCCAGGACCCCCAGAAGGCCCAGAAGGTCCCAGAAGGCCCCAGGAAGTTCCAGAAGATTCCAGAAGGTCCCAGAAGGTTCCAGCAGGCCCCAGAAGGTTCCAGAAGGACCCAGAAGTTTCCAGGATCCCCAGAAGGTTCCAGAAGCCCCAGAAGGTCCCAGAAGGCCCGGAAGGTTCCGGAAGCCCCAGCAGCCCCAGAAGGTTCCGGAAGGCCCCAGAGGCCCCGGAAGGTTCCAGAAGCCCCAGAAGATTCCAGAAGGTTTCCGGAAGGCCCCAGAACCCCTGGAAGGTTCCAGAATCCCCGGAAGGTTCTGGAAGGTCCCAGCAGCCCCCGGAAGGTTCCAGAAGGTTCTGGAAGGCCCCAGAAACCCCAGAAGATCCCAGCAGGCCCCCAGAATCCCCAGAAGGCTCCAGAAGGTTCCGGAAGGTCCCAGCAGCCCCGGAAGGTCCCAGAAAGTTCCAGAAGGTCCCAGCAGCCCCGGAAGGTCCCAGAAAGTCCCGGAAGGCCCCCAGCAGCCCCGGAAGGTTCCGGAAGGCGCCGGGATGTGGCACGAGGCGCGCAAGCACGAGCGCAAGCTGCGGGGGGATGATGGTGGATTACAAGAAACGCGCCGAGCGCCGCCGCGAGTACTACGAGAAAATCGTGAGTGCAAACCGGCGCCGACCAGTTTGGGCCAGTTTGGGGTGTCCTGAACCAGTTTGGGGGTGCCCACAACCAGTTTGGGCCAGTTTGGGGTGTCCCTGAACCCAGTTTAGCATGACTCAGATCCAGTTTGGGGGTGCCAGAACCAGTTTTGGGCCAGTTTGGGGTGTCCCTGAACCAGTTTAGCATGACCCAGATCCAGTTTGGGGGGTGCCAGAACCAGTTTGGGGGGTCCTGGACCAGTTTGGGGGGACCCTGAACCAGTTTAGGGGGAGTCAGAACCAGTTTGGGGGCTTCCTGGACCAGTTTGGGGGTGCCAGAACCAGTTTGGGGGTACCCAGAACCAGTTTGGGGATACCAGTACCAGTTTGGGGGTACCCAGAACCCAGTTTGGGGATACCAGAACCAGTCCGAGCCGGTTTGGGGGTACCAGAACCAGTTTGGGGATACCAGAACCAGTCCGAGCCGGTTTGGGGGTACCCAGAACCAGTCTGAACCAGTTTGGGGGTACCCAGAACCAGTTTGAGCCGGTTTGGGGGGTACCCAGAACCAGTTTTGGGGATACCAGAACCAGTGTGAGCCGGTTTGGGGGGTACCAGAACCAGTTTGGGGGTACCAGAACCAGTGTGAGCCGGTTTGGGGGTACCCAGAACCAGTTTGGGGGTACCAGAACCAGTCCGAGCCGGTTTGGGGGTACCCAGAACCAGTTTGGGGGTACCAGAACCAGTCCGAGCCGGTTTGGGGGTACCCAGAACCAGTTTGATCCGGTTTTGGGAGGTACCAGAACCAGTTTGATCCGGTTTGGGGGGTACCAGAACCAGTTTGGGGGGTACCAGAACCAGTGCGAGCCGGTTTGGGGGGTACCCAGAACCAGTCTGAGCCGGTTTGGGGGTACAGAACCCAGTTTGATCCGGTTTCCCCGTCCCCAGAAGAAGGACCCGGCGCAGTTCCTGCAGGTGCACGGCCGGGGCCTGCAAGGTGCACCTGGACTCTGCCGTGGCGCTGGCGGCCGAGAGCCCCGTCAACATGTGAGTGACTGCCGGGATCCTTCTGGAACCTTCCGGGGATGGGCAAATCCGGGATTTCCACGGGGGTGGAATTTGGGGAAAATCCGGGAGGATTTGGAACCACCATCCCCAGTTTGTAGTGATGGGAAAGGGGGAAATTGCTTCATTCCAGGGATAAATTCCATGGAATTATTTCTGGAATATTCTTTGGATTGTCCCCCCAGGGATGGAGAAATCCGGGATTTCCCTGGGGGTGGAATTTGGGGAAAATCCGGGAGGATTTTGGAGCCACCATCCCTGGTTTTACTGAAGGAATTTTGCTCATTCCAGGGCTAAATCCCATGGAATTATTTCTGGAACGTTCCTGGGATCGCCCCCCAGGGATGGAGAAATCCGGGATTTCCATGGGGGTGGAATTTGGGGAAAATCCGGGAGGATTTGGAACCACCATCCCTGGTTTTACTGAAGGAATTTTGCTCATTCCAGTGATAAATCCCATGGAATTATTTCTGGGATGTTCCTTGTTTCACCCCCCGGGGATGGGGAAATCCGGGATTTCCCTGGGGGTGGAATTTGGGGGAAAATCCAGGAGGATTTGGAGCCGCCATCCCTGGTTTTGCTGAAGGAATTTTGCTCATTCCAGTGATAAATTCCATGGAATTATTTCTGGAATGTTCCTGGGATCGCCCCCGGGGATGGAGAAATCTGGGATTTCCACGGGGGTGGAATTTGGGGGAAAATCCGGGAGGATTTGGAGCCACCATCCCTGGTTTTGCTGAAGGAATTTTGCTCATTCCAGGGGTAAATCCCATGGAATTATTTCTGGAACGTTCCTGGGATCGCCCCCCGGGGATGGAGAAATCCGGGATTTCCACGGGGGTGGAATTTGGGCAAAATCCGGGAGGATTTGGAGCCGCCATCCCTGGTTTTGCTGAAGGAATTTTGCTCATTCCAGTGATAAATTCCATGGAATTATTTCTGGAATGTTCCTGGGATCGCCCCCGGGGATGGAGAAATCCGGGATTTCCACGGGGGTGGAATTTGGGGAAAATCCGGGAGGATTTGGAACCACCATTTTTGGTTTTTACTGCAAGGAATTTGGTTCATTCCAGTGATAAATCCCATGGAATTATTTCTGGAACGTTCCTGGGATCGCCCCCAGGGATGGAGAAATCCGGGGATTTCCCAGGGGGTGGAATTTGGGGAAAATCCGGGAGGATTTGGAGCCGCCATCCCCGGTTTTTAGTGATGGCAAAGGGGGGAAATTGCCTCATTCCAGGGATAAATCCCATGGAATTATTTCTGGAATATTCCTTGGATTGTCCCCCCAGGGATGGAGAAATCCGGGATTTCCATGGGGGTGGAATTTGGGAAGTTTTGGGGCAAATCTGGGAAGGTTTAGAGATGCCATTCCATTGGGGAAATCTGGGAGGATTTGGAGCTACTATTTGTATTTTTGCTGAAGGAATTTTTGCTCATTCCAGGGATAAATTCCATGGAATTATTTCTGGAATATTCCTGGGATCGCCCCCCCCCCGGGATGGAGAAATCTGGGATTTCCCAGGGGTTGGAATTTGGGAAGTTTTGGCCAAATCCAGGGAGAATTCCGATTTTTATTGGAATTACCACTCCCATTTTTTTGCTGCAGGAAAGGGGGGGAATTGTGACCATTCTGGGGTGGGAATTCCAGGATTTTTCCCCTTCCCAAGGTTTGGTTTTTCCTGCAGGATGCCCTGGCAGGGGGACACCAACAACATGATCGACAGGTTCGACGTCCGTGCTCACCTGGATTTCATCCCCATGTACACCCCGGCCCTGCTCAGCCCCACGTAAGAATCCCAAAAATTTCCTAAGGAATTCCCAAAAAACTTCCCATAAGATTCCCCAAAAATTCCCATAAGATTCCCCAAAAAATTCCTGTAAAGAATCCAAAAAAAATTCCCATAAGATTCCCAAAAAATTCCTATAAGATTCCTCAAAAAATTCCTACAAGATTCCCCAAAACATTTCCCATAAGATTCCCCAAAAAAATTCCCATAAGATTTCCAAAAAATTCCCATAAGATTCCCCAAAAAAATTCCCATAAGATTTCCCCAAAAATTCCCATAAAATTCCCAAAAAAATTCCCGTAAGGTTTCCAAAAAATTCCCGTAAGATTCCCAAAAAAAATTCCCACAAGATTCTCCAAAAAATTCCCCAAAGACTTCCCTTTGGAGCCATAAAATTCCTTTTATTTTTTTAGCAAAAATCCCCCTTGGATCCTCAAAATCCACCTCTGAACCCATAAAATCCACACTGGATCCCCAAAATCCACCTTGAACCCCCCAAAATTCCCATTTTGATCCCAGAATTCCCATTTTTTCCAGCTCGAGCAGGAATCGGATGAGCACAAATACAACTGTGAGGGGGGAGGCCCTCATAATCCACCTTTTTCCCCCCAAATCCATTTTTTTTTTATCACAAAATCTTTCCTTGATCCCTAAAATCCACCTTTAACCACCAAAATTCCCATTTTGATCCCACAATTCCCTCAGAATTCCCATTTTTCCAGCCGAGCAGGAATCGGATGAGCACAAATGCAACTATGAGGGGGGAGGCCCCCATAATCCACCTTTTTTTCCCCCAAATCCAGGTTTTTTTTTAACATAGAATCTTTTTTTGATCCCTAAAATCCACATTTAACCATCAAAATTCCCATTTTGATCCCACAATTCGCTCAGAATTCCCATTTTTCCAGCCGAGCAGGAATTGGATGAGCACAAATGCAACCGTGAGGGGGAAGGCCCCAAAATGGCCCTTTTTGCTCCCCAAAAATCCATCTTTTTTCCTCTCCCAAATCCACTTTAGCATCCCAAAATCCACCTTTAACCCCCCAAAATCCCTGTTTTGATCCCAAAATCTCCTCAGAATTCCCGTTTTTGCAGCTCACCGGAGCAGGAGTCGGACGAGCGCAAATGCAACTATGAGCGGTACCGGGGGCCCTGGTGCAGAACGACTTTGCTGGCAGTGAGTCCCTTTTTTCCTTTTTTTTTTGGGAATTCTGACCCCTCTGGATCCCCTGGGAATGGTTCCTGAGGGATTTAGGGAATTCTTTAATCCCAAATTCCCAATCGCAGTCTCAGAGGAGCAGTGCCTGTACCAGATCTACATCGACGAGCTCTACGGGGGCCTCCAGAAACCCAACGAGGATGAGAAGAAAAAGTGAGGGGAAAAAAGTCGGAATTCCTGGGAATTCTGGCTGGGAAATCACCAGGATGCACCCCCGCACCCTTGGGAATGATCCTAATTCTGAGATAATGCCCCCAATCTCAGTTTTCCCCTCACTCCTTTGCTGGAATCTCCCCAAAAACATCCTGGAAGGGCTCCTGGTTTTGTTTGGGGAGGTTCTGGCTTGGGATTCCCCCTTTTTCCTTGAGATTCTGCCTCAGAGCTCCCATTTTCTTGGGATCCCAACCTGGAAATCTCATTTTTTCGTTACAATTCCCATTTTTCCTCAGAATTCCACCTCAGGCCCTCCCATTTCCCCTCAGAATTCCTATGTCCCCTCACAATTCCCATTTCCCCTCACGATTCCCCCTCACAATTCCCATTTTCCCTCAGAATTCCCCCTCACAATTCCCCCTCAGGGCTCCCATTTTCCCCTCAGACCTCTACCTCAGGCCTCCTGTTTTTCCTTGGAATTCCCCCTCAGAATTCCCATTTTCCCTCACAATTCCCATTTTTACCCCTCAGGGCTCCCATTTCCCCTCAGAATTCCCATTTTCCCTCACAATTCCCCTCACAATTCCCATTCCCCTCACAATTCCCCTCACGATTTCCCCTCACAATTCCCATTTTCCCCTCACAATCCTCCTCACAATTCCTCTCACGATTTCCCCTCACAATTCCCATATCCCCTCACAATTCCCCTCACAATTCCCCTCACAATCCCCCCTCATAATTCCCATTTTCCCTCACAATTCCCATTTTTCCCCCTCACAATCCCCCTCATAATTCCCATTTTCCCTCACAATTCCCATTTTTCCCCCTCACAATCCCCTCACAATTCCCATTTTTCCCCCTCACAATTCCCATTTTTCCCCCTCACAATTCCCATTTTTCCCCCTCACAATTCCCATTTCCCTCCATGGCGCTCCCCGGCCCGGCCCCTTCAGCCCCTCAGTCCCTCCCTGAGGGGAGAAGCCGCGGCCCAGAGGGATTTGTGTCCCACCCCTCCCCCAGCTGGCGGAGAAAAAGGCTTTTTCTCACAATTCCCCTCTCAATGCCCCATTTCCCCTCACAATTCCCCTCTCAATTCCCATTTCCCCTCACAATTCCCCTCTCAATTCCCATTTCCCTCCATGGCGCTCCCCCGGCCCGGCCCCCTCAGCCCCTCAGTCCCTCCCTGAGGGGAGAAGCCGCGGCCCGGAGGGATTTGTGTCCCACCCCTCCCCAGGCTGGCAGAGAAAAAGGCTTCCATAGGCTACACCTACGAGGACAGCACGGTGGAGGAGCTGGAGAATTCCCTGGAAAAGCGAGCCGGGGACGAGGACGACTCCGAGGAAGACTCCAACACCGACGAGGACGAAGTGATCCCGGACATCGGTAACGGATCCGAGGCCTCCGCCCGCGGTTCGGGGCTCGCTCCCGGGCGGAATTCCAGGATTTTCCCGGCGTTTTTCCAGACGTGGAGGTGGACGTGGACGAGCTGAACCAGGAGCAAGTGGCCGACCTGAACAAGCAGGCCACCACCTACGGCATGGCCGAGGGCGATTTCGTCAGGTACGGCCCGGAAAAACCTCGGGAAAAGCTGGGATCCTACCCCAAAAACCATCCCGGGCAGGGTTCCTGCTTTTCCTTGGGATTTTGGCTTGGAAATCCCATTTTTCCTTGGGATTTAGGCATGGGAATCTCATTTTTCCTTGGGATTTTGGCTCAAGAATCCCATTTTTCCTTAGGATTTTGGCTTGGGAATCCCATTTTTCCTTTGGAATTTTGGCTCGGGAATCTCATTTTTCCTTAGGATTGCTCTTGGAAATTACATTTCTCCTGGGGATTTAGGCTTGGGATTCCCACTTTTTCTTGGGATTCTCTCCTAGAAATCCTATTTTCCCTTGTAATTGTCTCCTGGAAATCCCATTTTCCCTTGGAATTCTGCCTCATATCTCCCTGATTTTTCTGAGGGTTCTCCCTTTTGTTTCCAGACTTTCCCTTTTCCCTAAAATTCTGGCTTAAAAATCCCATTTCCCCTGAAATTCCACCTCAAAAATCCCATTTCCCCTGAAATTCCAGCTCAGGGCTCCCCCTTTTCCTCAGAACTCGTGATCTCCCCAAAACCCTGATCCCGTTTATTTTTTATTTCCCTGGCTGAAGGATGCTGAGGAAGGACAAGGAGGAGGCCGAAGCCATCAAAAACGCCAAGGCCCTGGAGGAGGAGAAGGCCATGTACTCGGTGAGGGAAAAAAACAGAAAAAACCCAGAAAAAAACTAGAAAAAACCCAGAAAAAAAAAAAAAAAAAAAACAACAACAGAAAAAACCCCAGAAAAACAACAGAAAAAACCCAGAAAAAATGGGAATTTTCCCCTTGGAAAATCCCAAAAATCCCTTCTTGAACTCCAGGGCCGCCGCTCCCCGCCGGCAGCGCCGCGAATTCCGGGAGAAGCGGCTGAAGGGACGGAAAATCAGCCCCCCCCAGGTGAGAGATTCACAACATTTCCACCCCAAATCCCAACATTTTCCCTCAAATCCCAACATTTCCACCCCCAATCTCAACTTTATTCCTGAAATTTTCCCTCAAATCCCAACATTTCCACCCCTAATCCCAATTTTTTTACCCCTAATCCCAATATTTTTATCCCAAATCCAAACATTTTCCCTCAAATCCCCATGTTTTTATCCCAAATCCCAACATTCTCATCCAAATCCCAACATTTTCGTCCCAAATCCCAAAGTTTTCCTCCCAAATCAACATTTTTATTCTGAATTCCATTTTCCCCCCAAATCTCACTGTTCTGCCCCCAAATCCCAGTTTTTCATTCCCAAATCCCATTTTTACCCTGAATCTCAATTCTCCCTGAATTTCCATTCCCAAATCTCTCAAATCCCCCCAATTTTCCCCAAATATCCCCAATTTTCAGCCTCAAAACCCCATTCTTTCCCCCCAGATTCCCCTCAAATCCCCAAATCCTCCCAAATCCCACTGATTTTCCCCCAAATACCCTCAATTCCCCCCCAAAAATCCCAATTTTTCATTCTCATATCCTATTTTTCCCTTGTATCCCACCAATTTCCTGCCCACACCCCACCTTTTCACCCCCAAAACCCCTTTTTTTCCCCCCAAATCCCAAATTTTCATTCCCAAATCCCCCTAAATCCCCCCAATGCCTGCAAACCCCATCGTCTCACCCCCCAAATCCCATTTTCTCCCCAAATCTCAATTTTTCATTCCCAAATCCCCCCAGTGCCACCCAAACTTCACCTTTTCACCCCCAAATTCCCATTTTTCCCCTCAAATCCCAACTTTTCATTCCCAAATCCCCCAATCCCCCCCAATTCCCCGTTCTCCCCCCAAATTCCCCCCAAATTTCAGCAATTTCCCCCCAAATCCCACATTTTCATCCCCAAAAATCCCATTTTTCCCCCCAAATCCCATCTTTTCACTCCCAAATTTCAATTTTTCATTCCCAAATCCCCTCAGTCCCCCTCAAATCCCAACTTCCCACCCCCAAAATCTCATTTCACCTTCCAATCCCCTCCCCAAATCCCCCCAATTCCCCCTCAAATCTCCCCCCAAATCCCGACATTTCCACAATGCCCCCCACACTTTATTTTATTTCATTTCATTTCTTTTTTAAATTATTTTATTTCATTTCTTTTTGAAATTATATTATTGTATTGTATTTTATTTTAATTTTTTTCTCTCCCCGCAGCTACGCCCGCCGGGACAGCCCCACCTACGACCCGTACAAACGGTACCGGCCCCGGAACGGCCCCGGTGCTGCTCCCGTTCCCTCCGGTTCCCAAGCCCCGGTGCCTCCCGGGGCCGCTCCCGTTCCCACCCCCGGTGCCTCCGGTGTCGTTCCCGCTCCCATCCCAACCCCCGTTCCCGCAGCTCCCCCTCAGAATCGAGCTCCGAGTCCCGTTCCCGCTCCCGTTCCCGCAGCTCCCCCTCAGAATCGAGCTCCGAGTCCCGTTCCCGCTCTGTTCCCAACCCCCGGTGCTCCCGTTCCCGCAGCTCCCCCTCAGAATCGAGCTCCGAGTCCCGCTCCCGCTCCCATCCCCAACCCCCGGTGCTCCCGTTCCCGCAGCTCCCCCTCAGAATCGAGCTCCGAGTCCCGTTCCCGCTCCCATCCCCAGCCCCCGTTCCCGCTCCGTTCCCGCAGCTCCCCCTCAGAATCCAGCTCCGAGTCCCGCTCCCGGTCCCGCACGCCGTCGCCGGGCCACGAGGAGAAGATCACCTTCATCACCAGCTTCGGCGGCAGCGACGAGGAGCCCCCGGCCCGGGAGCCGCAGCGGGAGCACCGGGAGCACCGGGAGCACCGGGAGCGGCAGCGCCCCCCGGCGCCCGGAGCCTCGGCCCCGGCACACAGGGCGGCCTCACGGTCAGGAGCGAGACGCTTTTTTCCTCTTTCTCCCTTTTTATCCCCTTTCTATCCCCTTTTTATTCCTTTGTTATCCCCTTTTTATCCCTTTTTTATCCCCTTTTTATCCCCTTTCCCCCCCTTTTTATTTGTTTTTATCCCCTTTTTTCCCTTTTTATCCGCTTTTTATTCTCTTTTTTCCTCTCTTTTCCCTCTTTGTTTCTTTCTTTTCTGTTTTTGTTTCTTTCTTTTCTGTTTTTTTTCTTTCCTTTTTTTTCCTCTGCTTTTCCCCTTTTCCCCTGACTTTCCCCTTTTTTTTTCTCTGTTTCTCCCATCTTTTTCTCCCTTTTATCCCTGATTTTCCCCTGATTTTTCCTTTTCTGCTCTTTTTCCCCTTTTCCCCCTGATTTCTCCTTTTTCCACTGATTTTCCCCCTTTTCCCCCACTTTTTCCCTGATTTTCTCCTTTTCCCCACTTTTTCCCCTGATTTTCCCTTTTTTCCTTTTTCCCCTAATTTTACCTGATATTTCCTTGATTTTCCCTTCTTTCCCTCTTTCCCCCTTTCCCCCTCTCTTTTCCCCTCTCTTTTTCCCCCCATTTCCCCCAAATTTTCCCCATTTTCCCCCTCATTTCCCCCTCATTTTCCCTCCCCTTTCTCCCCATCTTCCCCCAAATTTTCCCCCAATTTTTCCCCATTTCCCCCCCTTTTTCCCCCAATTTTTCCCCATTTCCCCCCCAATTTCTCACCCTTCTCCCTTTGACAGGCGCCGCTCTTCCTCCACCTCCTCGTCCTCCTCCTCCTCCTCGCGCTCCTCCTCCTCCTCCTCGTTCAGCTCCGGCTCCCGCAGCCCCTCCCGGGGCTCCCGCCCGCCCTTCCGGGGCCGCTCCCGGGGCCTCTTCCGGGGCCGCTCCCGCCGCTCGCGGAGCCGCTCCCGGGGCAGCCGCAGCCGCTCCCGGAGCCGCTCCCGGAGCCGCTCCCGCCGCTACTCCCGGGAGCGCCGCTCCCGCTCCCCGGAGCAGCCGCAGCCGCCACGGGGCCACCGGCACCGCCGCCGCTCCAGGTCAGTGCGGGCTCGGTGTGTTTGGGGCACTTTGGGGTCAGTTTGGGGTCCGTTTGGGGCAGTTTGGGGTCCGTTTGGGGAGCGCCGGTCCCGCTCCCCGGAGCAGCCGCAGCAACAACGGGGCCACCGGCACCGCCGCCGCTCCAGGTCAGTGCGGGCTCGGTGTGTTTGGGGCACTTTGGGGTCAGTTTGGGGCACTTTGGGGTCAGTTTGGGGTCAGTTTGGGGCAGTTTGGGGTCCGTTTGGGGAGCACCGGTTCCGCTCCCCGGAGCAGCCGCAGCAACAGCGGGGCCACCGGCACCGCCGCCGCTCCAGGTCAGAGCCTCGGGCTGTTTGGGGCCGGTTTGGGGTCAGTTTGGGTCAGTTTGGGTCGGTTTGGGGCAGTTTGGGTTGGTTTGGGGCCAGTTTGGGACAGGTTTGGGACCAGTTTGGGGCAGTTTGGGGAGCGCCGCTCCCGCTCCCCGGAGCAGCCGCAGCAACAACGGGGCCACCGGCACCGCCGCCGCTCCAGGTCAGTGCTGGGGACCGGCTCACACCGGTTTGGGTCAGTTTGGGTCAGTTCGGGACCGGGGTCACATCAGTCTGGAACAGTCTGGGACTCAGCCACACCAGTTTGGGTCAGTTTGGGACTGGGTCACACCAGTTTGGAACCAGTTTGGGACAGCTCACACTGGTTCAGGACCAGATTTTTCCCCATTTTCCCCGCTGATTTTTCCCGGCATTTTCCCCCCATCATTTCCCATTTTCACGCCATTTCCCCCCGTTCCCCCCCGATTTTCCCACTTTCACGCCATTTCCCCGTTTCTCTCCCGCCCCGCTCAGGAGCCGCTCGCGGCGCTCGCTGCGCTCGTGGCGCCGCTGGAGCAGCGGCAGCCGCAGCCGGAGCAGCCGCAGCGACTCCCGGAGCCCCTCCCGGTCCCGCTCCCGCTCCCGGAGCCGCTCCCGGAGCCGCTCCCGCTCCCCGAGCCCGCCCGGAGCCCGCGACAAGGCCCCGCCCCGGCCCCCGGCCGAGCCCGCCGTCGGCGAGAAGCTGAAAAAGTGAGTGGGGAACGCCGGAATTGGGGGAAAATCCCCATTGAAATCCTTCTGGGAGCCCCCAAATCCCTATGAGATCCCCCAAATCCCCTCAGAATCCCTAAAATTCTCCCTAAATCCCCTCAAAAATCCCTGAAATTCCCCCCAAATCCCCCGGAGCCCCTCCCGGCCCCGCCCCGGCCCCCGGCCGAGCCCGCCGTCGGCGAGAAGCTGAAAAAGTGAGTGGGGAACGCCGGAATTGGGGAAAAATCCCCAAAAATCCCCATTGAAATCCTTCTGGGAGCCCCCAAATCCCCTCAGAATCCCTAACATTCTCCCTAAATCCCCTCAAAAATCCCTAAAAATTCCCCCAAATCCCCTCAAAAATCCCTGAAATTCCCCCCAAATCCCCCGGAGCCCCTCCCAGTCCCAAACCCCGGCCCCCGGCCGAGCCGGCTGTCGGGGAGAAGCTGAAAAAGTGAGTGGGAAATGCGGGAATTCAGGAAAAATCCCCAAAAATCCCCACTGAAATCCACCAAAATCCCCCCAAAATCAGCCAGAATCTCCCCAAAAATCCGAGATCGCCCAAATCACCTCCAAAATCCCTAAAATTTCCCCCAAATCCCCCGGAGCCCCTCCCAGCCGAGCCCGCCGTCGGAGAGAAGCTGAAAAAGTGAGTGGGGAATGCCAAAATTTGGGAAAAACCCCAAAAATCCCCACTGAAATCCACCAGAATGTCCCCAAAACCCCCCAAAAATCAGCCAGCAAAATCCCTCTGAGATCCCCCAGAATGTCCCCAAAATCCCTCTGGGATCCTCCAACTTCCCTCAAAAGTCCCTAAAATTGCCCCCAGATCCCCCTGGGAAAAGACTCCGTCCCCCAGCTCCACCCAATTTTTCCCCTAATTTTCCCCCCTGATTTCCCCAATTTGCCCCCAAATTTCTCACAATTTTCCTCCCTTATTTTCCCCAAATTTTCCCCCAATTTTCCCCCAATTTTTTCTCCCCATTTTTCCCAATTTTCCCAATTTTTCCCAATTGTTCCCGTTTTCCCCCTCAGGGCGGACGCGGGTGCTGGTAAAGAGTGCGGAGCTGCCAAAGTCAGTAAGAATTGGGATTTCCCCTTGTTCTGAACGGAATCGGCTCTGGGAGCGGCACCGGGGCCAAAGGGATCGGGGAGCCCGGGGGGGAACGAGGGGATTGGGGGGCCTGAAGGGATTGGGGGGGCCAAGGGGATTGGGGGGCCAAGGGGATTGGGGGGGCCAAGGGGATTGGGGGGCCTGTAGGGATTGGGGGGGCCAAAGGGATCGGGGAGCCCGGGGGAGCCAAAGGGATTGGGGGGGCCTGTAGGGATTGGGGGGCCTGAAGGGATTGGGGATCCCAAAGGGATTGGGGAGCCCGGGGGGGCCAAGGGGATTGGGGGGCCTGAAGGGATTGGGGGGCCTGAAGGGATCGGGGGGGGCCAAGGGGATTGGGGAGCCCGGGGGGGCCTGAAGGGATTGGGGAGCCTGAAGGGGATTTGGGGGGGCCAAAGGGATCGGGGAGCCCGGGGGAAACAAGGGGATTGGGGGGCCTGAAGGGATTGGGGGGGCCAAGGGGATTGGGGGGCCTGAAGGGATTGGGGGGGGCCAAGGGGATTGGGGATTGGCTCTGGGAGCGGCACCGGGGCCAAGGGGATTGGGGGGGACAAAGGGATTGGGGATCCCAAAGGGATCGGGGAGCCCAAGGGGGCCAAGGGGACTGGGGAGCCCATGGGGATCTGGGGGGGACACAGGGACTGGGGAGCCCGGGGGGGCCAAAGGGATCAGGGGGCCCAGGGGGGCCAAGGGGATTGGGGAGCCTGAAGGGATTGGGGGGTACAAAGGGATTGGGGAGCCTGAAGGGGATTTGGGGGGGCCAAAGGGATCGGGGAGCCCGGGGGAGCCAAAGGGATTGGGGAGCCTGTAGGGATTGGGGGGCCTGAAGGGATTGGGGAGCCCATGGGGATTGGGGAGCCCGGGGGGTACAAAGGGATTGGGGAGCCTGAAGGGGATTTGGGGGAGACACAGGGATTGGGGATCGGCTCTGGGAGCAGCACCGGGGCCAAAGGGATTGGGGAGCCTGAAGGGATGGGGGAGCCCAGGGGGATTGGGGAGCCCAGGGGGGCCAAGGGGATTGGGGAGCCTAAAGGGGATTTGGGGGGGACACAGGGATTGGGGAGCCCGGGGGGGCCAAAGGGATTGGGGAGCCTGAAGGGGATTTGGGGGGGACACAGGGATTGGGAATCCCAAAGGGATTGGGGGGCCAAAGGGATTGGGGAGCCTGGGGGGGCCAAGGGGATTGGGGGGCCTGAAGTGATTGGGGATTTGCAGGAACTGGGGGGCCAAGGGGATTGGGGAGCCTGAAGGGGATTGGGGATCCCACGGGGAGCCTGAAGGGGATTGGGGATCCACAGGGATTGGGGATCCCATGGGGGGCCAAGGGGATTGGGGAGCCTAAAGGGGATTGGGGATCCCATGGGGGGCCAAGGGGATTGGGGATCCACAGGGATTGGGGATCCCATGGGGAGCCTAAAGGGGATTGGGGGGCCTGAAGGGGATTGGGGATCCACAGGGATTGGGGGGGTCCCAGAGGGATTTGGAATCTGCTCTGGGAGCGGCACCGGGGACCTCAGGGATTGGGGAGCCTGAAGGAATTGGGGATCCTAAAGGGATTTGGGGAGGCCACAGGGATATGGGGGATCCTAAAGGGATTTGGGGGTGCCAGAGAGATTTGGGAGCCTAAAGGGATTTGGGGGTGCCAGAGGGATTGGGGATCCTAAAGGGATTTGGGGGTGCCAGAGGGATTGGGGATCCTAAAGGGATTTGGGGAGGCCACAGGGATTTGGGGGATCCTGAAGGGATTTGGGGGTGCCAGAGGGATTTGGGGGATCCTAAAGGGATTTGGGGAGGCCACAGGGATTGGGGGATCCTAAAGGGATTTGGGGGTGCCAGAGGGATTTGGGAGCCTAAAGGGATTTGGGGGTGCCAGAGGGATTGCAGGGATCCTAAAGGGATTTGGGGAGGCCAGAGGGATTGGGGATCCTAAAGGGATCTGGGGGTGCCACAGGGATTTGGGGGATCCTGAAGGGATTTGGGGAGGCCACAGGGATTTGGGGGATCCTGAAGGGATTTGGGGAGGCCACAGGGATTTGGGGGATCCTAAAGGGATTTGGGGGTGCCAGAGGGATTTGGGGGATCCTAAAGGGATTTGGGGGTGCCACAGGGATTTGGGGGATCCTAAAGGGATTTGGGGGTGCCAGAGGGATTTGGGGGATCCTAAAGGGATTTGGGGGTGCCAGAGGGATTTGGGGGATCCCAAAGGGATCAGGGAATCCCAAAGATCCCCTTGGGATCACCAGCGAGGGGGGGATTTTCCTGGAATTTTGGGGAATTTGGGGGAAAAATCAACTTGGGGGGGGGGGAGGCTTTTCCTGGATTTCCCTGATTTTCCCAGATTTCCCCCAGATTTTCCCAAATTTTCCTGGGTTTTCCCATTTTTTCCCCATATTTTCTTGGATTTTCCAAGATTTTTTTCCCAAATTTTCTTGGTTTTTTTCCATATTTTCCCCCTATTTTCTTGGATTTTCTTAATTTTTCTTCAGTTTTCCAAGATTTTCCCAAATTTTCCTTATTTTTTCCCGATTTTTCCCTTATTTTCTTGGATTTTCCCAGATTTTCCCCAAATTTTCCAGCATTTTCTTAGATTCTCCTGGATTTTCCTATTTTTTCCTGGTTTCTCCCATATTTTATTAAATTTTCCCATGTTTTCTGGGTATTTCCTCATTTTTCCCAGCTTTTCCTAGACTTTCCCCACATTGTCTTAAATTTTCTCAGATTTTCCTGCTTTTTTCCCCCAGATTTTCCCTCTATTTTCTTAGGTTTTCCTGGATTTTTGTGCTTTTTTTCCACAGAGTTTTCAGGTTTTTTCCCCAATTTTCCTGCTTTTTTTTTTCCCCCAGACTTTTGGGTTTTTTCCCCCCAGATTTTTTTGCTTTTTCCCATTTTTTCCCCATTTTTTCCCCATTTTTTCCCAGCTCC
Organism: Artemisiospiza belli; assembly: GCA_021963965.1. NCBI lineage: Eukaryota > Metazoa > Chordata > Aves > Passeriformes > Passerellidae > Artemisiospiza > Artemisiospiza belli. The sequence continues at coordinate 17,081 of JAKDEW010001159.1, forward strand.
CCCTCCCCCAAATTCCCCAAATTCCCGGGCTGGCTTTGGGGTTGGTTGCCAAAGGCTCTGGGGGATTTTTGGGGTCCCCACCCCGATCCCGGCCCCTTTTCCTGACCCAAATCCCCAAATTTCTGCAGCCCAAGCTGACCCCGCAGGAGAAGCTGCGGCTCAGGATGCAGAAGGCGCTCAACAGGCAGTGTGAGCATTCCAAAATTCCCCAAAATCCCCCCAAAAATCCCCAAAAAATCCCCAAAATATCCCCAAAACCCCACCCAGAATTTCCCTGATTCTGCACCAAAATCCAGCTGGGATCCCCAAAATCCCTCCAAAATTCCCCCTAAATCTCCTGGGATCCTTAAATCCTCCCCAAATTCCCTGGGATTCCCCCAAAATTCCCTCAAATTCCCAAAAATTCCTAAAAAATTCCCAAAAAATCCCCAAAATCCCACTCAGAATTTTTCTGATTCCACTCCAAAATCCAGCCAGGATCACCTGAATGTCCCAGAATTCCCCCAAAATCCCCCCCAAAATTTCCTCTAAATCTCCTGGGATCCCTAAAATCCACCCAAAATTCCCTAAAATCCCCCCAAATTCCTCAAAATTCCCAAAAAAAGTCCCAAAAAAAACCCCAAAATCCCACCCAGAATTTCCCTGATTCTGCACCAAAATCCAGCCGGGATCACCTGAATTTCCCTGGAATTTCCCCCAAAATCCAGCTGGGATCTCAAAAATCCCCCTAAAATCCTTCCAAATCCTCCCCAAATTCCTTTGGGATCCACCAGAATTCCCAAAATCCCTTGGAATTCCCCCAAATTTCCCCCAAAATCCCCAGAATTCTCCCAATTTTCCCCCCAAATTCCCACAAAATTCCAAATCCTCCCCAGATTTCTCTGGGATTCCCTCAAAATCCTCCAAAATTGCCCCAAGATCCCCCAGAATTTCCCCAAATCCCCTTGGACCCCCCAAAATTCCCCAGAATTCCCTGAAATTCCCCCAATTTTCCCCCCAAAGTCCCCCAAATTCTCCAATTTTTCCCTAAAATCCCCTTGGGACCCCCAAAACTCCACCAGAATTCCTCCAAAATCTCCCAGTTCTTCCCCAAATTTCCTTGGAATTCCCCCAAAATTTCCCCAATTTTCCCCCCACATCCCCCAGAGTTCCCCCATAATCTCCCAATTTTCCCCAAAATCTCCCAGGTTTTCCCCCAAATTCCCCCAAAAATCCCCCAAAATTCCCCCAAAATGCGTTCGGGGACCTCCCAAAATCCCCCAAATTCCCCAGAATTCTCCTGGAATTTCCCCAAAATTGCCCCAAAACCCCCCTGGGACCCCCCAAAATCCCGGATTTTCCCCAAATTCCCGGATTTTGCCCCAAAATTCCCAAATTTCTGCTCCCTCCCCAGTCAAGGCCGACAAGAAGGCGGCGCAGGAGAAGATGCTGCAGCAGGAGCATGAGAGACAGGTGGGGATGGGAAAAAATGGGGGGAAAATGGGAAAAATTGAAAAAAAATGGGATTTAATTGCGAGAAAAATGGGGGGAAAAGGGGAGAAAAATGGGAATAAACCCAGGATTTAATTAAGATAAAAATGGGATTTGGTTGGGATAGAAATGGGTTAAAAATGGGAGAAAAACAGGAAAAAAACGGGATTTAATTCGCATTAAAATGGATCAAAATTGGAATTAATTAGGATAGAAATTGGCCAACAATGAGATTGAATTGGGATGGAAATGGGGTAAAAATGGGATTTAAAAGGGATGGAATTGGGATAGAAACAGGATAAAAATGGGATTGAATTGGGATGAAAATGGGATTGAACTGGGATGGAAATGGGATTTAAATGGGATTGAACTGGGATAAAATAGATAAACATGGGACTGAACTGGGATAAAACCAGGATTGAATTGGGATGGAAACAGGATAAAAATGGGATTGAATTGGGATAAAAATGGGATAAAAAGAGGATTGAGATAGGATTGAATTGGGATAAAAATGGGATAAAAAGACAATTGAAATAGGATTTAATTGGAGTAGAAATGGGATTGAAATGGGATAAAAATGGGATTGAACTGGGATGGAAACAGGATAAAAATGGGATTGAACTGGGATGGAAACAGGATAAAAATGGGATTGAACTGGGATGGAAACAGGATAAAAATGGGATTGAACTGGGATGGAAACAGGATAAAAATGGGATTGAACTGGGATGGAAACAGGATAAAAATGGGATTGAACTGGGATGGAAACAGGATAAAAATGGGATTGAATTGGGATGGAAACAGGATAAAAATGGGATTGAACTGGGGTAAAAGCAGAATTGAAGTGGGACGGCAACGGGAGTGAATGGAAATAAAGATAAGATAAAACCGGGGTTGAACTGGGATAACAAAGGGAACGAAAGGGGCAGATCCTGAGGGCCCAGGGCTGAGTTTGGGTTTGTTCTCCGTCCCCGGCAGGAGCGCGAGGATGAGCTGCGCGCCATGGCCCGCAAGATCCGCATGAAGTAACTGCAGATCCCAGATCCCATTGCCAGCCCTGATCCCATTGCCAGCCCTGATCCCATTGCCAGCCCTGATCCCATTGCCAATCCCTGATCCCATTGCCCAATCCCTGATCCCATTGCCAGCCCTGATCCCATTGCCAGCCCTGATCCCATTGCCCAATCCCTGATCCCATTGCCAATCCCTGATCCCATTGCCAGCCCTGATCCCATTGCCCAATCCCTGATCCCATTGCCAGCCCTGATCCCATTGCCAGCCCTGATCCCATTGCCAGCCCTGATCCCATTGCCCAATCCCTGATCCCATTGCCAGCCCTGATCCCATTCCCAATCCCTGATCCCATTGCCAGCCCTGATCCCATTGCCCAATCCCTGATCCCATTGCCCAATCCCTGATCCCATTGCCAGCCCTGATCCCATTGCCAGCCCTGATCCCATTGCCCAATCCCTGATCCCATTGCCAGCCCTGATCCCATTCCCAATCCCTGATCCCATTGCCCAATCCCTGATCCCATTGCCAATCCCTGATCCCATTGCCAGCCCTGATCCCATTCCCAATCCCTGATCCCATTGCCAATCCCTGATCCCATTGCCAATCCCTGATCCCATTGCCAATCCCTGATCCCATTGCCAGCCCTGATCCCATTGCCAATCCCTGATCCCATTGCCAGCCCTGATCCCATTGCCAGCCCTGATCCCATTGCCAATCCCTGATCCCATTGCCAGCCCTGATCCCATTGCCAGCCCTGATCCCATTGCCAATCCCTGATCCCATTGCCAATCCCTGATCCCATTGCCCAATCCCTGATCCCATTGCCAATCCCTGATCCCATTGCCAATCCCTGATCCCATTGCCCAATCCCTGATCCCATTGCCAGCCCTGATCCCATTGCCAATCCCTGATCCCATTGCCAGCCCTGATCCCATTGCCCAATCCCTGATCCCATTGCCAGCCCTGATCCCATTGCCCAATCCCTGATCCCATTGCCCAATCCCTGATCCCATTGCCAGCCCTGATCCCATTGCCAGCCCTGATCCCATTGCCCAATCCCTGATCCCATTGCCAATCCCTGATCCCATTGCCCAATCCCTGATCCCATTGCCCAATCCCTGATCCCATTGCCCAATCCCTGATCCCATTGCCAGCCCTGATCCCATTGCCCAATCCCTGATCCCATTGCCCAATCCCTGATCCCATTGCCCAATCCCTGATCCCATTGCCCAATCCCTGATCCCATTGCCCAATCCCTGATCCCATTGCCCAATCCCTGATCCCATTGCCCAGCCCTGATCCCATTGCCAGCCCTGATCCCATTGCCAGCCCTGATCCCATTGCCCAATCCCTGATCCCATTGCCAGCCCTGATCCCATTGCCAGCCCTGATCCCATTGCCAATCCCTGATCCCATTGCCAGCCCTGATCCCATTGCCAGCCCTGATCCCATTGCCCAATCCCTGATCCCATTGCCAGCCCTGATCCCATTGCCCAATCCCTGATCCCATTGCCAGCCCTGATCCCATTGCCCAATCCCTGATCCCATTGCCAGCCCTGATCCCATTGCCCAATCCCTGATCCCATTGCCAGCCCTGATCCCATTGCCAGCCCTGATCCCATTGCCCAATCCCTGATCCCATTGCCCAATCCCTGATCCCATTGCCAGCCCTGATCCCATTGCCCAATCCCTGATCCCATTGCCAATCCCTGATCCCACTGCCAGCCCTGATCCCATTGCCAGCCCTGATCCCATTGCCAATCCCTGATCCCATTGCCAGCCCTGATCCCATTGCCAGCCCTGATCCCATTGCCAGCCCTGATCCCATTGCCAGCCCTGATCCCATTGCCAGCCCTGATCCCATTGCCAATCCCTGATCCCATTGCCCAATCCCTGATCCCATTGCCAATCCCTGATCCCATTGCCCAATCCCTGATCCCATTGCCAGCCCTGATCCCATTGCCAATCCCTGATCCCATTGCCAGCCCTGATCCCATTGCCCAATCCCTGATCCCATTGCCAGCCCTGATCCCATTGCCAATCCCTGATCCCATTGCCAGCCCTGATCCCATTGCCCAATCCCTGATCCCATTGCCCAATCCCTGATCCCATTGCCAGCCCTGATCCCATTGCCAATCCCTGATCCCATTGCCCAATCCCTGATCCCATTGCCCAATCCCTGATCCCATTGCCAGCCCTGATCCCATTGCCCAATCCCTGATCCCATTGCCAATCCCTGATCCCATTGCCAGCCCTGATCCCATTGCCCAATCCCTGATCCCATTGCCCAATCCCTGATCCCATTGCCAATCCCTGATCCCATTGCCAATCCCTGATCCCATTGCCCAATCCCTGATCCCATTGCCAGCCCTGATCCCATTGCCCAATCCCTGATCCCATTGCCCAATCCCTGATCCCATTGCCAATCCCTGATCCCATTGCCCAATCCCTGATCCCATTGCCCAATCCCTGATCCCATTGCCCAATCCCTGATCCCATTGCCAGCCCTGATCCCATTGCCCAATCCCTGATCCCATTGCCCAATCCCTGATCCCATTGCCCAATCCCTGATCCCATTGCCAGCCCTGATCCCATTGCCAGCCCTGATCCCATTGCCAGCCCTGATCCCATTGCCAATCCCTGATCCCATTGCCAGCCCTGATCCCATTGCCCAATCCCTGATCCCATTGCCAGCCCTGATCCCATTCCCAATCCCTGATCCCATTGCCCAATCCCTGATCCCATTGCCAGCCCTGATCCCATTCCCAATCCCTGATCCCATTGCCCAATCCCTGATCCCATTGCCAGCCCTGAACCCATTGCCCAATCCCTGATCCCATTGCCAGCCCTGATCCCATTGCCCAATCCCTGATCCCATTGCCAGCCCTGATCCCATTGCCCAATCCCTGATCCCATTGCCAGCCCTGATCCCATTGCCCAATCCCTGATCCCATTGCCCAATCCCTGATCCCATTGCCAGCCCTGATCCCATTGCCAGCCCTGATCCCATTGCCAATCCCTGATCCCATTGCCAATTCCTGATCCCATTGCCAATTCCTGATCCCATTGCCAGCCCTGATCCCATTGCCAGCCCTGATCCCATTGCCCAATCCCTGATCCCATTGCCAGCCCTGATCCCATTGCCCAATCCCTGATCCCATTGCCAGCCCTGATCCCATTGCCAGCCCTGATCCCATTGCCAATCCCTGATCCCATTGCCCAATCCCTGATCCCATTGCCAGCCCTGATCCCATTGCCAATCCCTGATCCCATTGCCAATCCTGATCCCATTGCCAATCCCTGATCCCATTGCCCAGCCCTGATCCCATTGCCCAATCCCTGATCCCATTGCCAGCCCTGATCCCATTGCCAATCCCTGATCCCATTGCCCAATCCCTGATCCCATTGCCAATCCCTGATCCCATTGCCCAATCCCTGATCCCATTGCCAGCCCTGATCCCATTGCCAGCCCTGATCCCATTGCCCAATCCCTGATCCCATTGCCCAATCCCTGATCCCATTGCCAGCCCTGATCCCATTGCCCAATCCCTGATCCCATTGCCCAATCCCTGATCCCATTGCCCAATCCCTGATCCCATTGCCAGCCCTGATCCCATTGCCCAATCCCTGATCCCATTGCCAGCCCTGATCCCATTGCCAATCCCTGATCCCATTGCCAGCCCTGATCCCATTGCCCAATCCCTGATCCCATTGCCAGCCCTGATCCCATTCCCAATCCCTGATCCCATTGCCCAATCCCTGATCCCATTGCCAGCCCTGATCCCATTCCCAATCCCTGATCCCATTGCCCAATCCCTGATCCCATTGCCAGCCCTGAACCCATTGCCCAATCCCTGATCCCATTGCCAGCCCTGATCCCATTGCCCAATCCCTGATCCCATTGCCAGCCCTGATCCCATTGCCCAATCCCTGATCCCATTGCCAGCCCTGATCCCATTGCCCAATCCCTGATCCCATTGCCCAATCCCTGATCCCATTGCCAGCCCTGATCCCATTGCCAGCCCTGATCCCATTGCCAATCCCTGATCCCATTGCCAATTCCTGATCCCATTGCCAATTCCTGATCCCATTGCCAGCCCTGATCCCATTGCCAGCCCTGATCCCATTGCCCAATCCCTGATCCCATTGCCAGCCCTGATCCCATTGCCCAATCCCTGATCCCATTGCCAGCCCTGATCCCATTGCCAGCCCTGATCCCATTGCCAATCCCTGATCCCATTGCCCAATCCCTGATCCCATTGCCAGCCCTGATCCCATTGCCAATCCCTGATCCCATTGCCAATCCTGATCCCATTGCCAATCCCTGATCCCATTGCCCAGCCCTGATCCCATTGCCCAATCCCTGATCCCATTGCCAGCCCTGATCCCATTGCCAATCCCTGATCCCATTGCCCAATCCCTGATCCCATTGCCAATCCCTGATCCCATTGCCCAATCCCTGATCCCATTGCCAGCCCTGATCCCATTGCCAGCCCTGATCCCATTGCCCAATCCCTGATCCCATTGCCCAATCCCTGATCCCATTGCCAGCCCTGATCCCATTGCCCAATCCCTGATCCCATTGCCCAATCCCTGATCCCATTGCCCAATCCCTGATCCCATTGCCCAATCCCTGATCCCATTGCCAATCCCTGATCCCATTGCCCAATCCCTGATCCCATTGCCAGCCCTGATCCCATTGCCAATCCCTGATCCCATTGCCAGCCCTGATCCCATTGCCCAATCCCTGATCCCATTGCCCAATCCCTGATCCCATTGCCAGCCCTGATCCCATTGCCCAATCCCTGATCCCATTGCCAGCCCTGATCCCATTGCCCAATCCCTGATCCCATTGCCCAATCCCTGATCCCATTGCCAGCCCTGATCCCATTGCCCAATCCCTGATCCCATTGCCCAATCCCTGATCCCATTGCCAGCCCTGATCCCATTGCCCAATCCCTGATCCCATTGCCCAATCCCTGATCCCATTGCCCAATCCCTGATCCCATTGCCAGCCCTGATCCCATTGCCAGCCCTGATCCCATTGCCCAATCCCTGATCCCATTGCCAGCCCTGATCCCATTGCCAGCCCTGATCCCATTGCCCAATCCCTGATCCCATTGCCCAATCCCTGATCCCATTGCCAGCCCTGATCCCATTGCCCAATCCCTGATCCCATTGCCCAATCCCTGATCCCATTGCCCAATCCCTGATCCCATTGCCCAATCCCTGATCCCATTGCCAATCCCTGATCCCATTGCCCAATCCCTGATCCCATTGCCAGCCCTGATCCCATTGCCAATCCCTGATCCCATTGCCAGCCCTGATCCCATTGCCCAATCCCTGATCCCATTGCCCAATCCCTGATCCCATTGCCAGCCCTGATCCCATTGCCCAATCCCTGATCCCATTGCCAGCCCTGATCCCATTGCCCAATCCCTGATCCCATTGCCCAATCCCTGATCCCATTGCCCAATCCCTGATCCCATTGCCAGCCCTGATCCCATTGCCCAATCCCTGATCCCATTGCCCAATCCCTGATCCCATTGCCAGCCCTGATCCCATTGCCCAATCCCTGATCCCATTGCCCAATCCCTGATCCCATTGCCAGCCCTGATCCCATTGCCCAATCCCTGATCCCATTGCCCAATCCCTGATCCCATTGCCAATCCCTGATCCCATTGCCAGCCCTGATCCCATTGCCAATCCCTGATCCCATTGCCAGCCCTGATCCCATTCCCAATCCCTGATCCCATTGCCCAATCCCTAATCCCATTTCCAATCCCTGATCCCATTGCCCAATCCCTGATCCCATTGCCCAATCCCTGATCCCATTGCCAGCCCTGATCCCATTGCCCAATCCCTGATCCCATTGCCCAATCCCTGATCCCATTGCCAGCCCTGATCCCATTGCCCAATCCCTGATCCCATTGCCCAATCCCTGATCCCATTGCCAGCCCTGATCCCATTGCCCAATCCCTGATCCCATTGCCAGCCCTGATCCCATTGCCAGCCCTGATCCCATTGCCAGCCCTGATCCCATTGCCAGCCCTGATCCCATTGCCCAATCCCTGATCCCATTGCCCAATCCCTGATCCCATTGCCCAATCCCTGATCCCATTGCCAGCCCTGATCCCATTGCCAGCCCTGATCCCATTGCCAATCCCTGATCCCATTGCCCAATCCCTGATCCCATTGCCAATCCCTGATCCCATTGCCCAGCCCTGATCCCATTGCCCAATCCCTGATCCCATTGCCAGCCCTGATCCCATTGCCCAATCCCTGATCCCATTGCCAGCCCTGATCCCATTGCCCAATCCCTGATCCCATTGCCAGCCCTGATCCCATTGCCCAATCCCTGATCCCATTGCCCAATCCCTGATCCCATTGCCCAGCCCTGATCCCATTGCCCAATCCCTGATCCCATTGCCCAATCCCTGATCCCATTGCCCAATCCCTGATCCCATTGCCAGCCCTGATCCCATTGCCAGCCCCGTCCCCTTTCCTGCACTTTTCCTGCTCTCCCATTTTCTGTGTCCCCACTCCCATTTTCCCTGTCCCCAATCCCATTTTCCCATCCCCAATCCCACTTTTGCCATCCCCAATCCCATTTCCCATCCCCAATCCCATTTCCCATCCCCAATCCCATTTCCTGTGTCCCCAATCCCATTTTCCCATCCCCAATCCCATTTCCCATCCCCAATCCCATTTCCCATCCCCAATCCCATTTTCCCATCCCCAATCCCAGTTTCCCATCCCCAATCCCATTTTCCCATCCCCAATCCCAGTTTTCCTCATTTTTCCCCATCCCCATTTTCTGTGTCCCCAATCCCATTTCCTGTCCCCAATCCCATTTTCCCAATGTTTTCGTGGTCCCTTATTCCATTTTGCCGTGCCCCTGATCCCATTTTCCTGCTGCTTTTTCCCATTTTCCCATCCCCAATCCCATTTTTCCCTCTTTTCCCGCTGTTTCTTTCCCATTTTCCCGTGTCCCTGATCCCATTTTTGTGCTGTTTTCCCCAATTTCCCCATCCCCAATCCCATTTTTCCGCTGTTTTTTCCCATTTTTCTGTATCCGCAATCCCATTTTCCCCATTTTTCCATGTCCCTGATCCCATTTTCCTGCTGTTTTTCCCATTTTTTCCCATTTTTTCCCGTTTCCCAGGGAGCGGGAGCGCCGTGAGAAGGAGCGGGAGGAGTGGGAGCGCCAGTACAGCCGCCAGAGCCGCAGCCCCTCCCCGCGCCACGGTCAGGGAATCCAAAATTCCCCAAATTCCCCAAATTCCCCAAATTCCCCAAATTCCCAACCTTCCCCGGGGCTCTGCAGGGGATTCCTTCCCAAAATTCTGGGGAAACTCCTGGAAAATTCCCAAAATTCTGGGAGCTGTTCCCACTTTTCCAGGGGTTTCTGGGGTCTGTTCCCAAAATTTTGGGCAATTCCTGGAAAATTCCCCAAATTCCTGAAATTCCCAACGTTCCCTGGGGCTCTGGGGGGGGAATCTGTTCCCAAAAATCTGGGAAAATTCCTGAGAAATTCCCCAAAACTTCTGGGAGTTTTTCCCCGCTTTCCCAGGGGTTTGTGGGGTTCCGTTCCCAAAATTCTGGGGGATTCCCAGGAAATTCCCAAAATTCCTGAAATTCCCAAACGTTCCCTGGGGCTCTGGGGGGGGATCTGTTCCCAAAATCCTGGGGAAATTCCTGGAAAATTCCCCAAAATCTGGGAGTTTTCCCCATTTTTCCAGGGGTTTTTGGGATCCATCCCCAAGGAATTCCCAAAATTCCAGGAGCTGCTCCTGCTTTTCCAGGGATTTGTGGGGGTCCATTCCCAAAATTCCGGGGAAATTCCCAAAAATCTGGGAGTTGTTCCCACTTTTCCAAGGGTCTGTGGGTTCTGTTCCCAAAATTCCTGGGAAATTCCCCCAAAATTCCCCCAAAATTCCCAAAATTCCCGACATTCCCAACCTTCCCTGGAGCTCAGAGGGTTCTATCCCCAAAATTCCAAAGAGCCATTCCCAAAATTCTGGGGGATTCCCAAAATTCTGGGAGCTGTTCCCGCTTTTCCAGGGGGTGGGGAAGGCAGAGGGGAGGGATTTTGGGCTGGGAAAATGGGGAAAAAATGGGGGAAAAAAAAATCAGATTTTGGGGCTGGAAAAATGCTGGGAAATGGGGGAAAAAATTGGGATTTTGGGCGGGAAAAAATGGGATTTTGGGGTGGGAAATGGGGGAAAATTGGGATTTTGGGGGAGGCCAAGCTGTGGGATTTTGGGGTGGGGACGAAAGTGGGAAAAATGGGGATTTTGGGAGTTGATTGTGGTGTTTTCCCGGCAGGTCGGGAGTACAGCTCCTCGCGGAGGTACGGCCGCAATTCCCGCGATTTCTGGGATTTCCGGGATTTCCAGGATTTCCAGGATTTCTCGGATTTCCAGGATTTCTGGGATTTCCGGAGATCCTGGGGTTGATCCGGCCCCGATCCCAAATTTCCCATTTTCCCCAAAATCCCGACTTTCCCCATTCCCATTTTCCCAGGGATCCCAACTTTCCCCTCTTCCCAGAGGCCCCAAATTTCACATCCCTGTTTTTCCCCAGGAATCCCAAATTTGCCATTTTCCTGAAAATCCCAAATTTCCCGTTTTCCCAATTTTCTTGTTCTCCCAGATCCCAAATTTCCCGATTTCCCAGATCCCAGAGATCCCCAAATTTCCCAATTTTTCCCACTTTTCCCCATATCCCATTTATCCCAAATTTCCCCATTTTTCCCAATTTTTCCCACTTTTCCCCATATCCCATTTATCCCAAATTTCCCCTTTTTCCCACTTTCCCCCCGTTTTCCCATATCCCATTTATCCCAAATTTCCCAATTTTTCCCACTTTTTCCCCATTTTCCCTGATCCCAGCAATCCCAAATCCCATTTATCCCAAATTTCTCATTTTCCCAGATCCCAGAGATCCCAAATTTCCCATTTTCCCAATTTCCCATTTTCCCAGATTTCCCATTTCCTTTTTCCCCGATCCCAGCAATCCCAAATTTCACACTCCTGTTTTCCCAAATTTCCAATTTCCTTTTTCCCAGACCTCATTTATCCCAAATTTCCCCATTTTTCCCATATCCCAACAATCCCCCAGAAATCCCAAATTTCCCATTTTTTCCCACTTTTCCCCATTTTCCCTGATCCCAATTTTTCCCACATTTCCTTTTTCCCAAATCCCATTTATCCCAAATTTCCCATTTTTTCCCTTTTTTCCCACTTTCCCAAATCCCATTCATCCCATTTTTCCCACATTTTCCCCATTTTTTCCCATTTTTCCCCATTTTTCCCCATTTCTCCCGCAGGCACTCGCGGTCGCACTCGCGGAGCCCCCACTACCGGCACTGAGGGACACAAACCCCAAATAAACCCCTGGAAAATCCCAAATTCCTCCAAAATTGTCAGTGCCCGCGGGAAATGGGGGGAAAAGGGAAAAAATGGGAAAATTGGGGGAAAAAAGCCAGAAAAAATGAGAGAAATTTGGGAAAAAATGGGGGAAAAAAAGAAAAAATGGGGAAAAATTGGGGAAAAAAAAAGCCAGAAAAAATGGGGGAAATTGGGGGAAAAAAAGCCATAAAAAATGAGAGAAATTCGGGAAAAATTGGGAAAAAAAAGCCAGAAAAAAGGGGGAAAATTGGGGGAAAAAAAGCCAGAAAAAATGAGAGAAATTCGGGAAAAAAAATGGGGAAAAAAGCCAGAAAAAAAGGGGGGGAGGGGGGAAATGGAAAAAATGGGGAAAAAAAGCCAGAAAAAAAAGCCAGAAAAAAGGGGGAAAATTGGGGGAAAAAAAAGCCAGAAAAAATGAGAGAAATGCAGGGAAAATTGGGAAGAAGTTATGGGAAAAAAGGGGAAAAATGGAGGAAAAGAGGCTGGAAAATTGGGAAAAATGATGGAAAAAAGGGGGGAAAAGCTGGAAAATGAGGAAAAGTCTATAAAATAGTGAAGGGAACAGGAAAATGGAGGAAAAGTCGGGAAAATTGGGAGAAAATCGGGAAAAATGTGGGAGAAAAGGTTGGAAAAGGCCAAGAAAATAAAAGGGGGGAAGATGGGAAAAAAATGAAAAAAAGAGGGAAAATCCAGGGGAAAAAAGGGGGGAAAATCGGGAAAAAAATGGGAAAAAGGAGCAGAAAAGTGGGAAAAGGCAGAAAAAAATCAGGAAAAGGGGAAGAAGGGCAGGAAGAAGTGGGGAAAAAGAGGAAAAATTCCGGGAAAATCCATAAAAGGGCAGAACAAGGCAGCGGAAAATAGAAATAATTCCATTTATTCCCTTGGGCTGGTGGAGGAATTGGGGTTATTCCAGAGGGAAGGAAAATTCCAGAACGTCCCCAGAGCGCAGCAGAGCCGAGGCCTCAACGCCCAGAGGGGTCAGCAGAGAATCCACCTGGAAAATGGGGAAAAATCAGGGAAAAATGGGAAATTTCCAGAGAAAAAGGGGGAAAAATGGGGGAGAAACCCCAGAAAAATGGGAAAATTCCAAAGGAAAAGGGGGGAAATGGGAAATTCCAGAGAATAAGGGGGAAAAGTGGGGAAATTCCAGAGAAAAAGGGGGAAAATGACAGAAAAGTGGGAAAAATCCAAATAAAAAGGGGGGGAAAATCAGGGAAAATTGAAATTTTCTGGAGAAAAAGGTAGAAAAAAGGGGGAGAAATCACAGAAAAGTGGAAAAGATCCAAATAAAAAGGGGGGGGAAATCAGGGAAAAATTGAAAATTTCCAGAGAAAACAGGGGAGAAAGGGAAGAGAGTGGGAAAAACCCAGAAAAATAAGGGGGAAAAGGCAGGAAAAAATTGGGAAAAAAAGGGGGGAAAAGGCAGGAAAAAAAGGAGAAAAAAAAGCCCAAAAAAGGGGGAAAATCGAGAATAAAGCCAAAAACAAAGGGGGAAAAAAGCTTGCAAAAAAAGTGGGGAAAAGACAGGAAAAAAACAGGAAAAAAGTCGGGGAAAAAAATAGGAATAAAAGCAGAATAAAAGGGGGGAAATTGAGAATAAAGGCAGAAAAAAAGGGGGAATAAAGGCAGGGAAAAGGGGAAAAACCCCAGGAATAAAGCCAGAAAAAAAAGTGGGGAAAACGGGAATAAAACAAAAAAAAAAGGGACAAAATCGGAATAAAGTCAGGATAAAGGGGGAGGAAAAAAGGGAATAAAGTCGGGGAAAAAAACAGGAATAAAGCCAGGGAAAAAAAGGAAAAAAAATGGGAATAGAGCCAGAAAAAAAAAGGGAAAATATTGGGAATAAAGGCAGGGGAAAAACCCCAAGAATAAAGCCAGGAAAAGGGAATCAAGTTGGGAAAAAACAGGAATAAAGCCAGGAAAAAAAGGAAAAAAAATGGGAATAAAGCCAGGAAAGAAGGGGGAAAAAAAGGGAATAAAGCCAGGAAAGAAGGGGGGAAAAATGGGAATAAAGCCAGAAAAAAAGGGGGAAAAATGGGAATAAAGCCAGAAAAAAAGGGGGAAAAATGGGAATAAAGCCAGAAAAAAAGGGGGAAAAATGATGGAAAAGGACGGGAAAAAAGGGGGAAAAGGTGGAAAATAGGGGGAAAAGTGTGGGAAAATTCAGGAATCGTGGCTGACCTGGAAGGCCCCGCTCTGCACATCGGCGGTAAAAGCCAGAAAAAAAGGGAAAAAATGGGAATAAAGCCAGAAAAAAAGGGAAAAAATGGGAATAAAGCCAGGAAAAAAAGGGAAAAAAAATGGGAATAAAGCCAGGAAAAAAAGGGAAAAAAAATGGGAATAAAGCCAGGAAAAAAAGGGAAAAAAAATGGGAATAAAGCCAGAAAAAAAGGGAAAAAATGGGAATAAAGCCAGAAAAAAAGGGAAAAATTGGGAATAAAGCCAGGAAAAAAAGGGGGAAAAATGGGAATAAAGCCATGATAAAAAGGGGGGGGAAATGGGAATAAAGCCAGGAAAAAAAGGGAAAAAATGGGAATAAAGCCAGAAAAAAAGGGAGAAAAATGGGAATAAAGCCAGAAAAAAAGGGAAAAAATGGGAATAAAGCCATGATAAAAAGGGGGGGGAAATGGGAATAAAGCCAGGAAAAAAAGGGAATAAAATGGGAATAAAGCCAGGAAAAAAGGAAAAAAAAAATGGGAATAAAGCCAGGAAAAAAGGGGGGGAAATGGAATAAAGCCGGGGAAAAAAATGGAAATAAAGGCAGGAAAAAAAAGGGGGGAAATCGCGAACAAAGCCGGACAAAGGGGGGAAAATGATGGAAAAGGACAGAAAAAAGGGGGAAAAGGTGGGAAATAGGGAAAAAGGTGGGAAAGTCGCGGGAACGCGGCTGACCTGGAGGGCCCCGCTCCGCACGTCGGCCGCCCCGAAGTCGCCGAGCAGCCGCGGGCCCGAGCGGAGGCTGAAGCGGCTCCGTTTGCCGCGGGCGCGGCCCAGCAGGCGCAGGAATCGCTCCCGGAGCGCGGCCCGGGCGCGCTGCTCGGCGGCCGCGGCCCGGGAACCGGGAACGTCCGCGGAAACGTCCCGGGAACCGGGAGTGTCCGCGGAAACGTCCCGGGAACCGGGAATGTCCGCGGAAACGTCCGGGGAGTGGGGAACGGCCCGGGGCGGGCCCCGGTGCGCGGTGAAGCCGCGGCTGCCGGAGCTGTCGGGGCCCCGCGGGAGGCGCAGGATCCCCACGGGAACCGGGATGGGCTCGGCCATGGAGCGGCTGGGAGGCGGGAAATGGGGAGAACCGGGGAAAAGGGAGAAAAATGGGAGAAAAATGGGGGGAAAGGAGGAGAAATGGAGGGGGGGAAAAGGAGAAACGTGGGGAAAAGAGGGTGAGAATTGCAAGGGGGGCACGGGCCCGGGTGGGATTCCCGATCCAGATCCCGGTCCCGTATGGAATCCCCGGTCCCCTTCCCATTCCCGGTTCCGTGTGGGATTCCCAGTCCCGATCCCATGTGGAATTCCCGGTGCCTTTCCCATTCCCGGTCCCGGGTGGGATTCCCGGTCCCTTTCCCATTCCCGGTCCCGTGTGGAATTCCCGGTCCCTTTCCCATTCCCGGTTCCGTGTGGGATTCCCGGTCTCGGTCCCGGTCCCGATCCCATGTGGAATTCCCGGTCCCTTTCCCATTCCCGGTTCCGTGTGGGATTCCCGGTCCCTTTCCCATTCCCGGTCCCGTGTGGGATTCCCGGTCCCTTTCCCATTCCCGGTTCCGTGTGGGATTCCCGGTCCCTTTCCCATTCCCGGTCCCGTGTGGGATTCCCGGTCCCTTTCCCATTCCCGGTTCCGTGTGGGATTCCCGGTCCCTTTCCCATTCCCGGTTCCGTGTGGGATTCCCGGTCCCTTTCCCATTCCCGGTTCCGTGTGGGATTCCCGGTCCCTTTCCCATTCCCGGTTCCGTGTGGAATTCCCGGTGCCTTTCCCATTCCCGGTTCCGTGTGGAATTGCCGGTCCCTTTCCCATTCCCGGTTCCGTGTGGGATTCCCGGTCCCTTTCCCATTCCCGGTTTCGTGTGGGATTCCCGGTCCCTTTCCCATTCCCGGTTCCGTGTGGAATTGCCGGTCCCAGTCCCGGGTGGAATTCCCATTCCCGATCCGGATCCCGAGTGGGATTCCTGGTCCCGATCCCGTGTGGAATTCCCGGTTCCTTTCTCATTCCCGGTCCCCCGTGGGATTCCCGGTCCCGATCCCATTTGGATCTCCCGCGTAGGATTCCCGGCCCCTGACCCCGGTCCCAGATGGAATTCCCGGTCCCGGTCCCGTGAGAGATTCCCGGTCCCTTTCCCAGTCCCAGGCGGGGTTCCCGCTCCCGGTCCCGTTCCCGGCGCTTCGCAGATCTCCCAGTCCCGGTCCCAGTCCCGAGTGGGATTCCTGGTGCCGTTCCCAGCCCCGGTTCCGGTCCCAGCCCCGGTCCCGTTCCCAGCCCCAGTCCCGTTCTCGGTCCCGTACCCCTGTGGGATTCTCGGTCCCGTTCCCAGCCCCGTTCCCGGTCCCGTACCCGTGTGGGATTCCCGGTCCCGTTCCCAGCCCCGTTCCCGTTCCCGGTCCCGTACCCGTTTGGGATTCCGGTCCCGTTCCCAGCCCCGTTCCCGGTCCAGGTCCCGTACCCGTGTGGGATTCCCGGTCCCAATCCCGGTCCCGGTCCCGTACCCGTGTGGGATTCCCGGTCCCGTTCCCAGCCCCGTTCCCGTTCCCGGTCCCGTACCCGTTTGGGATTCCGGTCCCGTTCCCAGCCCCGTTCCCGGTCCCGGTCCCGTACCCGTGTGGGATTCCCGGTCCCAATCTCGGTCCCGGTCCCGTTCCCAGCCCCGTTCCCGGTCCCGTACCCGTGTGGGATTCCCGGTCCCGTTCCCAGCCCCGTTCCCGGTCCCGTACCCGTGTGGGATTCCCGGTCCCGTTCCCAGCCCCGGTTCCGGTCCCGGTCCGCTCCTCACGCGGGTCCCCGGCCCAGCGCTGCCGCCGCTCCGCCGATTCGCCACCGGCACCTCCGAGACCTCCTCACCCCCGCTGCTACCGGAGCCCCCTCACCGCTCTCTCCCCTCTCCCAAATTTCCCGAAATTCCCCCAAACTCCCCCAAATTTCCCCAAAATCCCCAAAATCCCCCAAATCCCCCAAATTCCCGCTCCGTGCCGAATCTGCCGCCCCTCACCCCGCCGCAGATTCGCCGCCGCAGATTCGCCACGACCGCCGGCCCGGGCGTTCCACCTCCTCCTCCCGTTATCCCCGTTCTTTCCCCGCCATCCCCTCCCTCGTCCCGTTCCCTTCACTCGCCGCCCCTCGGTGATTTTTCTCGGAGCCCCGATCTCGGCGGGATCTCCCCTCACGGCCGTGGCGAAAGTGCGGCCGTTGCGGCCGTGGCGCGGGGCCGTTGCGGCGGCGGCGGCTCCGCTCGGTGCCGCTGCCGGTGCCGCTGCCGCTGCCGGGGCCTCCCTCGCTGCGGGGCGGCCCCCGAGGCCGCGGGCGATGCCCCCCGGGCGGCCCTGAAGCACCGAGAGCTCCGCCATGGACGAGGCCGAGCCCGCGGCGGGGGACGCGGCCCCGGCGGCCGCCGAGGCCTCACCGGGGGACGGGCGGGGGAGGCCCGGGGCCAAGCGGGTCACGTTCCCCTCGGACGAGGACATCGTGTCCGGGGCTGTGGAGCCCAAGGACCCCTGGAGACACGGTGAGGAGGCAGAAGGGACCGGGAAAGGACCGGGAAGGGACAGCGGGGACCGTGAGGGGACTGAGGGGGGACCGTGAGGGGACAGCGGGAACCGTGAGGGGGCAACGGGGGCCGTGAGGGGGCAGCGGGGGCCGTGAGGGGACAGCGGGAACTGTGAGGGGACTGAGGGGGGACCGTGACGGGACAGCGAGGACCGTGAGGGGACAGCGAGGACCGTGAGGGGGCAGCGGGGGCCGTGAGGGGACAGCGGGGACCGTGAGGGGACAGCGGGGACCGTGAGGGGACTGAGGGGGGACCGCGAGGGGACAGCGACGACCGTGAGGGGGCAGCGAGGACCGTGAGGGGATACCGGGAATCGTGAGGGGACAGCAGGGACCATGAAGGGACCCTGAGAGGACCCTGAGGGGATTGCGAGGACCGTGAGTGAAGGGACCCTGAGGGGACAGCGGGGACCGTGAGGGGACTGTGAGGGAACAGCGGGGACCGTGAGGGGACCCTGAGGGGACAGCGGGGACCGTGAGGGGTCGGAGGGGGGACCGTGAGGGGACCGTGAGGGGACCGTGAGGGGATGAGGAGCGGCGGTTGAGGGAGGGAGGGGGGAGCTTGGAAGCGGCCTCGGAACAGTCCCAGGATGGCTCAAAAAGCCTGAAAAGAGCCCGAAAATTGTCCCAATAATACCCCAAAACCGGCTTGAAAACAGCCCAAATAATTCCCAAGCCACTCCTAAAAACAGCCTGAATATTTAATACCCCAAAATCACCCCAAAACCAGCCTGAAAAGAGCCCAAAAATTATCCAAATAATACCCCAAAACCACCCCAAAAACTGCCTTAAAACAGCCCCAAAATTCCACAAATCATCCCAAAAACCAGCCCAAAAATGCTCCTCAAAGACCCCAAAAAAATTGTGTGAAAATGGCCTGACAAATGCCCCTGAAATACCCCCAAAATCAGCGTGAAAACAGCCCCAAAATCCCCCTGAAGCACCCCAAAAAATCAGCTGGAAAATGGCCCTAAAAGAGTCTGGAAAATGCTCCCAAATATCCCCAAAACCAGCCTGAAAACATCCAGAAAACAGCCCCAAAAACCAGCCCTAAAATGCCTCAAATCAGCCCAAAAATCCTCCAAAACCACTCCAAAAATGCCCTAAAATGACCCTGAAAATGCCTAAAATTGCCTTAAAATTGTCTTTAAAATGCCCCAAAAATACCCTAAAAATACCCCAAACCCACCCCAAAATTGCTCCAAAATCAGGAATTTTTAAGATCCAAACAGGAATTTTGGGATCCAAACAGGAGTTTTTGAGATCCCAACAGGAATTTTAGGATTTTTTCCAACTTTTTCCCCTCCTGGCGCTGCCCCCCTGCAGCTCCAGCTCAGGTTTCCTGCTGTGGATCCTCATTCATTATTCCTGAGTTCATTAATTATTCCTGATTTCATTTCATTAATTGTTCCCGATCCCATGAATTATTCCTGATTTCCTGGGGATCCATTTCGGGATCCAATTCCAGCCTTTCCCCAGCGGTTTTTTTCCGATTTTTGGGTGAGATCCCAAAATCCCAACTCCAGAGGGGCTGGGAAAAATCCCAAAAAAGGGGAAAATCTCTTTATTCTTCCCTTCCCAAAACCTCCCAAAATTCCATTTTCCAGCCCCTTTTATCCCCCTATTTTCCCATCCCTATTTTTCCCCTTTCCCACCTCCTTTCCCATCTTTTTTTTACCCTTTTCCCACCTTTTTCCATCTTTTTTTGCCATTTCCCCCCCTTTTTTCACCTCTTTCCTCTCCCGTTTTTTTTCCCTTTTCCATCTCTTTTTTCCTCCCTTTTCCATCCCTTTTTTCCCCTTTTCCCACCCATTTTCCATCCTGTTTTTTTCCCTTTTCCAGCTTTTATTTTCCCTTCATTTTTTCCCCTTTTCCCATCATTTTCCACCCTGTTTTTCCCCTTTCCAGCTTTTTTTTTCCCCAGTTCTTTTCCATCCCTTTTCCCACCCCTTTTCCACCTTTTTCCCCCTTTTCCCTCATTTTCCACCGTTTTTGTCCATCTTTTTTCCCCTTTTTCCATCTTTTTTTCCTTTTTCCCCCTTTCCCCCTTTTTTCATTTCTTTTTCCCTCATTTTCCATCTTTTTTTTCTTCATTTTTCCATCCTTTTCCCCCTCATTTTCCCATCATTTTCCTCCTCTTTTTCCATCTTTTCTCCCTCATTTTCCCACCCATTTTTCCTCCTTTCCCCCCCTTTTCCATCTTTTTTCCCCTCATTTTTCCATCTACTTTTCTCCCCCTTTCCCACCCTTCCTTTTCTTTCATTTCCCCACCTTTTTTCCCCTCTTCCCCCCATTTTCCCCTCTTTCCCCCTCATTTTCCCATCCTCTTTTCCCTCCTCATTTTTCCATCTTTTTCCCTGCTTTTCCCCCCCTTTTCCCTCATTTTCCCCTCTTTCCCCCTCATTTTCCCATCCTCTTTTCCCTCCTCATTTTTCCATCCTGTTTTCCATCTTTTTCCCTCCTTTTCCCCCCCTTTTCCCACATTTTCCCATCTCTTTTCCCCCTCATTTTTCCATCTCTTTTCCCCCTTTTTCCCCCCTTTCCTCATCCCTTTTCCCACCCTTTTCCCCCCTCATTTCCCACTCTATTTTCCCCATTTTTCTGTCATTTTCCCTCCTTTTTTCCACCTTTCCCCCTCATTTTTCCATCTTATTTTCCCCCCTTTTTCCCCCTTTCCCCATCCCTTTTCCCACCCTTTCTCCCCTCATTTTCCCCCCTTTTCCCCCCTTTTCCTCCCCCTTTTCCCCCTCACTTTCCACTCTTTTCCCACCTTTTCCTGGCATTTTTCCACCATTTCCCTCTCATTTTCCACCCTATTTTCCCCCCCTTTTTCCCCTTTTTCCTGCCCTTTTCCCCTCATTTTCCACCCTATTTTCCCACTCTTTTTTCCCCTTTCCCCTTCATTTTCCACCCTATTTTCCCCCCTTTTCCCACCATTTCTCCATCTTGTTTTCCCCCTTTTTCCCACCCTTTTCCCCCCTCATTTTCCCACCATTTCTCCCTCATTTTCCACCCTATTTTCCCCATTTTTCTGTCATTTTTCCCCATTTCCCCCCTTTTTTTCCCCATTTTCCTGTCATTTTTCCCCATTTTTCCCCATTTTCCCCTCATTTTTTCCCCATTTTTCTGTCATTTTTCCCCATTTTCCTTTCCCCATTTTCCTGTCATTATTCCCCATTTTCCCATTTTCCCCTCATTTTTTTTCCCATTTTCCCCCTCATTTTTTCCCCATTTTTCCCCATTTTCCCCATTTTCCCCATTTTCCTTCCCCCTTTTTCCCCCATTTTCCCCTCATTTTTTTCCCCATTTTCCTGTCATTTTTTCCCCATTTTTTTTCCCATTTTTCCCCCTCATTTTTCCCCATTTTTCCCATTTTCCCCTCATTTTTTCCCCATTTTTCCCCTCATTTTTCCCCATTTTTCCCCCTTTCTTTCCCCATTTTTCTGTCATTTTTCCCCCATTTTTCCCCCTTTTTTTTACCCATTTTCCCCCCTTTCTTTCCCCATTTTCCCCTCATTTTTTCCCCATTTTCCCCCATTTTTCCCCATTTTCCCCATTTTCCCCCTTTTTTTTCCCCATTTCCCCTCTCACTGTGTTTCCCGCAGCCCAGCACGTGACGGTGGAGGAGATCGTGGCCGCGTACCGCCAGGCCTGCCTCAAGCTCAACTGCCGCCAGAGCGCCAAGCTGCTCAAGCAGATCCAGGTTCTGTCCCGGCCCCAAACACCATTGATCCCCCAAAAACACCATTGATCCCCCAAAAACACCATTGATCCCCCAAAAACACCATTGATCCCCCAAAAACACCATTGATTCCCCAAAAACACCATTGATCCCCCAAAACACCATTGGATCCCCCAAAAACACCATTGATCCCCCAAAAACACCATTGATTCCCCAAAAAACACCATTGATCCCCCAAAAACCACCATTGATCCCCCAAAAAACACCATTGATCCCCCAAAAACACCATTGATTCCCCCCAAAAACACCATTGATTCCCCCAAAAACACCATTGATTCCCCCAAAAATCCCTTTGTCCTCCAAAAAATATCATTTATTCCCCCAAAAATCCCTTTGTCCTCCCAAAACACCATTGATCCCCCCAAAAAACACCATTGATCCCCCAAAAACACCATTGATCCCCCAAAAACACCATTGATCCCCCAAAACACCATTGATCCCCCCAAAAAACACCATTGATTCCCCCAAAAACACCATTGATCCCCAAAACACCATTGATCCCCCCAAAAACACCATTGATTCCCCAAAAATCCCTTTGTCCTCCAAAAAATATCATTTATTCCCCCAAAAAATCCCTTTGTCCTCCAAAAAAACACCATTGATCCCCCAAAAACACCATTGATCCCCCAAAAATCCCTTTGTCCTCCAAAAAACACCATTGATCCCCCAAAAACACCATTGATCCCCCCAAAAACACCATTGATCCCCCAAAAAACACCATTGATCCCCCAAAACACCATTGATCCCCCAAAATCCCTTTGTCCTCCAAAAAACACCATTGATCCCCCAAAAATCCCTTTGTCCCCCCAAAAACACCATTGGTTCCCCCAAAAACACCATTGATTCCCCCAAAATCACCATTGATTCCCCAAAAACACCATTGATTCCCCAAAAACACCATTGATCCCCCCAAAAACACCATTGATCCCCCCAAAAACACCATTGATCCCCCAAAAAACACCATTGATCCCCCAAAAACACCATTGATTCCCCAAAAACACCATTGATTCCCCAAAAACACCATTGATTCCCCAAAATCACCATTGATTCCCCCCAAAACAACCATTGATCCCCCCAAAAACACCATTGATCCCCCCAAAAAACACCATTGTTCCCCCAAAAACACCATTGATCCCCCCAAAAACACCATTGATTCCCCCAAATCACCATTGATTCCCCCAAAACACCATTGATCCCCCCAAAAAACACCATTGATCCCCCCAAAAACACCATTGATCCCCCCAAAAACACCATTGATCCCCCAAAAACACCATTGGTTCCCCAAAAACACCATTGATTCCCCAAAAAACACCATTGATTCCCCAAAAACACCATTGGTTCCCCCAAAAACACCATTGATCCCCAAAAACACCATTGATCCCCCCAAAAACACCATTGATCCCCCCAAAAATCCCTTTCTATCCCCCCCAAAAAATCCCTTTCTATCCCCCCCAAAAAATCCCTTTCTTTCTGTGGTTTTTCCCCAAAAAATTCCATTTTTTCCCCCAAAATTCCCTTTTTTTCCCACCAAAAAATCCAATTTTTTTCCCTCTGTTTTTTTTTTTTCCCCAAAAAATCCCATTCCCCCCCCCCAAAATCCCATTTTTTCTGTGTTTTTTTCTCCCAAAAATCCCCTTTTTCCCCCCAAAAATCCAATTTTCCCCCCCCAAATCACCTTTTTTTACCCCCAAATAATCTCTTTTTTTCTCCCCCAAAATACCTTTTTTTCCCCAAAAAATCCCTTTTATTACTCCCAAAAAAAAATCCTTTTTTATCCCCCCAAAATCACCTTTTTTAACTCCCAAAAAAACTCTTGTTCCCCCCAAAAAATACCTTTTTTTTATCCCACAAAAAATCCTTTTTTTTTCTCCATTTCCAGCCTCAAAATTCCCATTTTTTCTCCCCTAAAATTCCCATTTTTTCCCCTCGTTTCTCCCCTAAAAATCCCTTTTTTTCCCTGTTTCAGCCCCCCCAAAATCCCATTTTTTCCTGTATTTTCAAAAAAAATCCCATTTTTCCCCCCCAAATTCCCATTTTTTTGTGAAAAATTCCATTTTTCCAAAAAAAAATTCCCGTTTTTTTGTGTTTTTGCAGGAATTCAAGGATTTGGCTCCCAGGATCGACTGCTTGGACCTCAAGGGTGAGTCCATTTTATTCCATTTTTTCCAGATTTTTTATCCGTTTTATTCCCATTTTTTCCAGATTTTTCATCCATTTTATTCCCAATTTTTCCAGATTTTTTATCCATTTTATTCCCATTTTTTCCAAATTTTTTATCCATTTTATTCCCATTTTTTCCAGTTTTTTTATCCATTTTATTCCCATTTTTCCCAGATTTTTTATCCATTTTATTCCCATTTTTCCCAAATTTTTTATCCATTTTATTCCCATTTTTTCCAGTTTTTTTATCCATTTTATTCCCATTTTTTCCAGGTTTTTTATCCATTTTATTCCCATTTTTTCCAGTTTTTTTATCCATTTTATTCCCATTTTTTCCAGTTTTTTTCTCCTTTTTCCAGCTTTTTTCCAGTTGGGAATTCGCCAGAATTTCTTGGGATTTTTTCGGGAGTTCCTTGGGAATTTCTCGGGAATTTCTCAGGAATTTTTCAGGAATTTTTCAGGGATTTTTCAGGAATTTCTTAGGGTTTTTTTTGGCAATTCCTGAGGGATTTCTGAGGATTTTCCCGGGAATTTCTCAGGAATTCCTCTGGAATTTTTCAGGAATTTTTTGGAATTTCTCAGGATTTCCTCAAGAATTCCTCAGGAATTTTTTGGGAATTCCTTTGAGACTTTCTCAAGAATTCCTCAGGATTTTCTCAGGAATTTTTGGGAATTTCTCAAGAATTTCTCAGGAATTCCTCAAGATTTTCCCAGGAATTTTTTGGGAATTCCTTTGAGACTTTCTCCAAGAATTCCTCAGGATTTTCTCAGGAATTTTTGGGAATTTCTCAGGAATTCCTCAGGATTTTCCCAGGAATTTCCCAGGAATGTCTCAGGACTTTCTGGGGATTTTCCCAGGGATTTTTCCCAGGAATTTCCCATTTTTCCCATGGTTTTTTCCAGAAAAAAAGCTGCATTACTGCTCAGGACTTTCTGGGCATTTTCCCCTTCATTTTCCATGAATTTCCCATGAATTTTCCCTTTTTTTTCCAGGAGAAAAGCTGGATTACCTCTGGGGATTTTCCCATGGATTTCCCATTATTTTCCCAGGAATTTCCCATAAATTTCCCATGAATTTCCCAGGGATTTTCCCATGGATTTCCCATTATTTTCCCATTATTTTCCCATGAATTTCCCAGGAATTTCCCATAAATTTCCCATGAATTTCCCATGAATTTCCCATGAATTTTCCCATAAATTTCCCATAAATTTCCCATAAATTTCCCATGAATTTCCCATGAATTTCCCATAAATTTCCCATAAATTTCCAATATTTCCCAGGAGAAAAACTGGATTACCGCTGGGGATTTACTGGGCATCTTCCCATGATTTCCCCAGGAATTTTTCCATCATTTCCCATGAATTTTTTCATGGATTTCCCATGAATTTCCCAGGATTTTCCAGGAGAGAAGCTGGATTACCTCTGGGGATTTTTCCATGAATTTCCCAGAGATTTTCCCATGAATTTCCCATGAATTTCCCATGAATTTCCCATGAATTTCCCATGAATTTCCCATGAATTTCCCATGAATTTTCCCATGAATTTCCCAGGAATTTCCCATGAATTTTTCATGAATTTCCCATGAATTTCCCATGAATTTTTTCATGAATTTCCCATGAATTTCCATGAATTTCCCATGAATTTTTTCATGAATTTCCCATGAATTTCCCATGAATTTCCCATGTTTTTTCCATGAATTTTCCAGGAGAAAAGCTGGATTACCTCTGG
Organism: Artemisiospiza belli; assembly: GCA_021963965.1. Taxonomy (NCBI): domain Eukaryota; kingdom Metazoa; phylum Chordata; class Aves; order Passeriformes; family Passerellidae; genus Artemisiospiza; species Artemisiospiza belli. The sequence continues at coordinate 42,355 of JAKDEW010001159.1, forward strand.
GGATTTTTCCATGAATTCCCCATGAATTTTTCCATGAATTTCCCATGAATTTCCCATGAATTCCCCATTAATTTCCATTGAATTTCCCATGAATTTTTCCATGAATTCCCCATGAATTCCCCATGAATTTCCCATGAATTTCCCATGAATTTCCCATGAATTCCCCATGAATTTCCCATGAATTTTTCATGAATTTCCCATGAATTCCCATGAATTTCCAGAGATTTTCCCATGAATTTCCCATGAATTTCCCATGAATTTCCCATGAATTTCCCATGAATTTCCCATGTTTTTTCCATGAATTTTCCAGGAGAAAAGCTGGATTACCTCTGGGGATTTTTCCATGAATTTCCCATGAATTTCCCATGAATTTTTCCATGAATTTTCCATGAATTTCCCAGGATTTTCCCATGAATTTCCCATGAATTTCCATGAATTTTCCAGGAGAAAAGCTGGATTACCTCTGGGGATTTTTCCATGAATTTCCCAGAGATTTTCCCCATGAATTCCCCATGAATTTTTCCATGAATTTCCCATGAATTTCCCATATTTTTTCCATGAATTTTTCCAGGAGAAAAAGCTGGATTACCTCTGGGGATTTTTCCATGAATTTCCCATGAATTTTTCCATGAATTTCCCATGAATTTCCCATGAATTTTTCCATGAATTTCCCATGAATTTCCCATGAATTGCCCATGTTTTTTTCCATGAATTTCCCATGTTTTTTCCATGAATTTTCCAGGAGAGAAGCTGGATTACCGCTGGGGATTTTTCCATGAATTTCCCAGAGATTTTCCCATGAATTTCCCATGAATTTCCCATGAATTTCCCATGAATTCCCATGAATTTCCCATGAATTTTTCCATGAATTTCCCATGAATTTCCCATGAATTTCCCATGAATTTCCCATGAATTTCCCATGAATTTCCCATGAATTTCCCATGAATTTCCCATGAATTTCCCATGAATTTCCCATGAATTTTTCCATGAATTTCCCATGAATTTCATGAATTTCCCATGAATTTCCCATATTTTTTCCATGAATTTTCCAGGAGAAAAGCTGGATTACCTCTGGGGATTTTTCCATGAATTTCCCATGAATTTCCCATGAATGTTCCCATGAATTTCCCATATTTTTTCCATGAATTTTCCAGGAGAGAAGCTGGATTACCTCTGGGGATTTTTCCATGAATTTCCCAGAGATTTCCCCATGAATTCCCCATGAATTTCCCATGAATTTTTCCATGAATTTCCCATGAATTTCCCATGAATTTCCCATGAATTCCCCATGAATTTCCCATGAATTTCCCATGAATTTCCCATGAATTTCCCATGAATTTCCCATATTTTTTCCATGAATTTCCCATGAATTTCCCATGAATTCCCCATGAATTTCCCATATTTTTTCCATGAATTTTTTCATGAATTTCCCATGAATTTCCCATGAATTTCCCATGAATTTCCCATGAATTTCCATATTTTTTCCATGAATTTCCCATGAATTTCCCATGAATTTCCCATGAATTTCCCATGAATTTTCCCATGAATTTTCCCATGAATTTCCCATGAATTTCCCATGAATTCCCCATGGAATTTCCCATGAATTTTCCCATGAATTTCCCATGAATTTCCCATGAATTTCCCATGAATTTCCCATGAATTTCCCATGAATTTCCCATGAATTTTCCCATGAATTTCCCATGAATTTCCCATGAATTTTTCCATGAATTTCCCATGAATTTCCCATGAATTTTCCATGAATTTCCCATGAATTTTTCCATGAATTTCCCATGAATTTTTCCATGAATTTCCCATGAATTTCCCATGATTTTCCATGAATTTCCCATGAATTTTTCCATGAATTTCCCATGAATTTCCCATGAATTCCCCATGAATTTCCCATGAATTTCCCATGAATTCCCCATGAATTTCCCATGAATTCCATATTTTTTCCATGAATTTCCCATGAATTTCCCATGAATTTCCATGAATTTCCCATGAATTTCCCATGTTTTTCCATGTTTTTTCCAGGAGAGAAGCTGGGATTACCTCTGGGGATTTTTCCATGAATTTCCATGAATCTTTTCATGAATTTCCCATGAATTTCCCATGAATTTCCCATGAATTTCCCATGAATTTTCCCATGAATTTCCCATGAATTTCCCATGTTTTTTCCATGAATTTCCCATGAATTTCCCATGAATTTCCCATGAATTTCCCATGAATTTCCCATGAATTTCCCATGTTTTTCCCATGAATTTCCCATGTTTTTCCATGAATTTCCCATGTTTTTTCCATGTTTTTTCCAGGAGAGAAGCTGGATTACCGCTCCTGCGAGGCCATGGAGGAGATTTTCAAGCGGCTCCAGTTCAAGCTGCTGGACCTGGAGCAGACCAGCCTGGACGAGGACGTGAGTGACACAAACCCAGCGATTCCGGGAATTTTGGGGATTTTTGGGAATTTTTTGAAAATTTTTTGGGGAATTTTTTACGGGCTTTTTCTGGGATTTTTCCAGGATTTTTTCCCCAGGGTTTCCCCATCATTTTCCTGTGACTTTTCCATGATTTCCCCGTGGTTTCCCCAGGATTTATCCCAGGATTTTGCCACCGTTTCCCCTGTAGTTTTCCCATGATTTCCCCGTTATTTTTCTGTGATTCTTCCCAGGGATTTCCCATTATTTCCCCAGGATTTTTCTGTGATTTTTCCCATGGATTTTACATGATTTTTCTGTGACTTTTCCAGTGATTTCCCCATTATTTTACTGTGATTTCCCCACTATTTCCCCATGATTTCTCCATTATTTTCCCTGTGACTTCCCCGTTATTTCTCCCTGATTTTCCTGTGGTTTTTCCATGGTTTTTTCAATGACTTCCCCATCACTTTTCCATGATTTTCCCAATGATTTTCCCCATTGTTTTGCTGTGATTTTCCCCAATGATTTCCCCATTATTTCCCCACAATTTCCCCAATTCCCCCACCGTTTCCTGTGATGTTTCCCTGACTTTTCCAGACTTTCCCCATGACTTTCCCCTGACTTTTCCTATGATTTTTTCCCATAACTTTTCCCTGATTTTCCCCATGACTTTCCCATGATTTTTTCCCTGAGTTCCCCCACAATTTTCCCACCTCTTTTCCCTGATTTTCCTCATGACTTTTCTCCTGACTTTCCCCTGATTTTTCCATAACTTTTCCCTGATTTTTCCCATAATTCCCCCACAATTTCCCACGATTTTCCCCTGGCCTTTCCCATAACTTTTCCCTGATTTTCCCCTGCCTTTTCTCCACTTTTCCCCAGAACTTTTCCCTGATTTTCCCTGTGTTTCCCCACTTTTTCCCATAGCTTTTCCCTGATTTTCCCCCTGCCTTTTCCCCACTTTTTCCCATAACTTTGCCTGATTTTCCCCTGCCTTTTCCCCACTTTTTCCCATAACTTTTCCCTGATTTTCCCATAATTCCCCCACAATTTCCCTGATTTTTCCCCTGCCTTTTCCCCACTTTTTCCCAGAACTTTTCCCTGATTTTCCCCTGCCTTTTCCCCACTTTTTCCCAGAACTTTTCCCTGATTTTCCCCTGCCTTTTCCCCACTTTTTCCCATAACTTTTCCCTGATTTTCCCCTGCCTTTTCCCCACTTTTTCCCATAACTTTTTCCTGATTTTCCCCTGCCTTTTCCCCACTTTCTCCCAGAACTTTTCCCTGATTTTTCCCCTGCCTTTTCCCATTTTTTCCCATAACTTTTCCCTGATTTTTCCCATAATTCCCCCACAATTTCCCTGATTTTCCCCTGCCTTTTCCCCACTTTTTCCCAGAACTTTTCCCTGATTTTCCCCTTCCTTTTCCCCACTTTTCCCCATAACTTTTCTCTGATTTTCCCCTGCCTTTTCCCCACTTTTTCCCATAACTTTTCCCTGATTTTTCCCTTCCTTTTCCCCACTTTCCTGATTTTCCCCTGCCTTTTCCCCACTTTTTCCCATAACTTCTCCCTGATTTTCCCATAATTCCCCCACAATTTCCCTGATTTCCCCTGCCTTTCCCATATATTTTCCCTGATTTTCCCCTTCCTTTTCCCCACTTTTTCCCAGAACTTTTCCCTGATTTTTCCCATAATTCCCCCACAATTTCCCTGATTTTCCCCTGCCTTTTCCCACTTTTCCCCATAACTTTTCCCTGATTTTCCCTGTGTTTCCCCGCTGTTGCCAGGGCGCCTCGGCGCTCTTTGACATGATCGAGTACTACGAGTCGGCCACGCACCTCAACATCGGCGCCAACAAACACCTGGGGGCGCGCGGCTGGCAGGGCGGCGGCGCACATGATGAGGAAGGTGAGGGTTCCCAAAATCCCGGAATCCCCAAAATTCCCGAGTTTTTCCCCAAAAAAATCCAAAATTCCAGAGCTTTTCCCCAAAATTCCCGAGTTTTTTCCCAAAAAAATCCCAAAATTCCGAGCTTTTCCCCAAAATTCCCGAGTTTTTTCCCAAAAAATCCCCAAATCCGGAGCTTTTCCCAAATTTTTGGGGGTTTTTGTAGCCCAGGGCTGGCAGGCGGCGGCGCACATGATGACGAAGGTGAGGGTTCCCAAATTCCTGCAATTATTCCCTGGAATCCCCAAAATTCCCGAGTTTTTTCTCCCAAAAAAAATCCCAAAATTCCAGAGCTTTTCCCCAATATTCCCGAGTTTTTCCCCAAAAAAATCCCAAAATTCTGGAGTTTTCCCAAATTTTGGGGGATTTTTGCAGCCCAGGGCTGGCAGGCGGCGGCGCACATGATGAGGAAGGTGAGAATTCCCAAAATTCCTGCAATTATTCCCAAAATTCCCTGAAATTCCTAAAATTCCTGGGAATTATTCCCTGAAATTCCCAAAATTCTCAATTTTTTTTCCTGAAATTTCTCTGATTTTTTGATTTTTTTCCCCAAATTTTTGGGGTTTTTGTGTCTGGGAGGGGCAGGAAGGGGAGAATTCCCAAATTCCTGGGAATCATTCCCAAAAATCCCTGAAATTCCCCCAAATTCCTGGGAATTATTCCCAAAATTCCTTAAATTCCTGGGAATTATTCCCTGAAATTCCCCAAATTCCTGGGAATTATTCCCTGAAATTCCCGGAATTCCTGGGAATTATTCCCGAAATTCCCCAAATTCCTGGGATTATTCCCGAAATTCCCCAAATTCCTGGGAATTATTCCCTGAAATTCCCCAAATTCCTGGGGATTATTCCCTGAAATTCCCCAAATTCCTGGGAATTATTCCCGAAATTCCCCAAATTCCTGGGAATTATTCCCATGAAATTCCCCAAATTCCTGGGAATTATTCCCTGAAATTCCCCAAATTCCTGGGAATTATTCCCTGAAATTCCCGGAATTCCTGGGAATTATTCCCTGAAATTCCCCAAATTCCTGGGAATTATTCCCTGAAATTCCCCAAATTCCTGGGAATTATTCCCGAAATTCCCCAAATTCCTGGGAATTATTCTCTGAAATTCCCAAATTCCTGGGAATTATTCCCAAAATTCCCCAAATTCCCAACATTCCCAATTAAGGGCTGGAACCCAAGCCCTTCCTGGGCTAATTAGTGCCAACAAAGGGTTAATTACCCAAACAAAGGGGCGGATTGTTGTTCTCCCAATTACCCCAATTACCCCATTATGCTAATTATGGTAATTATGCAAATGAGCTCGGGCCATCTCGATTTTCCGGTTCTTTCCCATCCCCCTCATTTCCCTTGGGGCGCTCCCAGCGATTCCACGGGGGGGGTGGGGATTGTGGGGAGTCGGGGAATTCTTTATTTGTGATCCCAAAATCCATCGATCCCAAATCCATCGATCCCAAATCCATTGATCCAAATCCATCGATCCCAAATCCATTGATCCCA
>JAKDEW010001160.1:0-48209 GCA_021963965.1 Artemisiospiza belli
GCTCCCAGTGCTCCCAGTCCCAGTGTCCCCAGTCCTGTCCCAGTCCTGTCCCCAGTCCCCCATTGTCCCCCAGTCTCTCCCAGTCTCTCCCAGTGCTCCCAGTGCTCCCAGTACCTCTCGGGTGTCCCTGTCCCAGTGTCCCCAACTGTCCCCAGTTCCCCCCATTGCCCCCCCGGTGCCGCTGTCAGTGTCCCCCATTGTTGTCCCCACTGTCCCCCTTTACCTTCCCAGTGCTCCCAGTGCCTCTCGATGTCCCTGTCCCTGTCCCAGTGTCCCCAGTGTCCCCAACTGTCCCCCAGCTGTCCCCAGTCCCCTCCCAGTACCTCCCAGTGCCCCCCCCACCTGTCGCTGTCACTGTCCCCATTGTTGTCCCCATTGTCCCCCAGTCCCTCTCAGTGCTCCCAGTACCTCTCGATGTCCCAGTCCCAGTGTCCCCAGTGCTGTCCCCAGCCCTGTCCCAACTGTCCCCAGTCGCTCCCAGTCCCTCCCAGTCCCCCCCAGTGTCGCTGTCACTGTCCCCACTGTCCCCATTGTCCCCCAGCACCTTCCCAGTGCTCCCAGTGCCTCCAGTGCTCCCAGTCCCAGTGTCCCCACTGTCCCCAGCCCTGTCCCCAGTGTCCCCAGTGTCCCCAGTCCCTCCCAGTCCGTCCCAGTCCCCCCCCAGTGCCCCCCCCACGCTGTCACTGTCCCCATTGTTGTCCCCATTGTCCCCCAGTCCCTCCCAGTCTCTCCCAGTGCTCCCAGTACCTCTCGGTGTCCCTGTCCCAGTGTCCCCCAACTGTCCCCAGCTGTCCCCCAGTGCTGTCCCAGTCCGTCCCAGTCACTCCCAGTCCCCCTCAGTGTCCCCCCACGTGGTCGCTGTCACTGTCCCCACTGTCCCCCAGTCTCTCCCCAGTCTCTCCCAGTACCTCTCGGTGTCCCCAGTCCCAGTGTCCCCAGCTGTCCCCAGTGTCCCCCAGTACCTTCCCAGTCTCTCCCAGTGCTCCCAGTACCTCTCGGTGTCCCCAGTCCCAGTGTCCCCATCCCTCCCAGTGTCCCCCCAGTATATCCAGTCCCTCGTGTCCCCCCAGTGTCCCCAGTGTCCCCCAGTACCTTCCCAGTGCTCCCCAGTGCCTCTCGATGTCCCTGTCCCCAGCTGTCCCCAACTGTCCCAGTGTCCCCAGTCCCTCCCAGTCCCCCCCAGTCCGCCCCGCGCCCCCCCGGTGTCGCTGTCAGTGTCCCCATTGTTGTCCCCCAGTGTCCCCCCAGTACCTTCCCAGTGCTCCCAGTGCCTCTCGGTGTCCCTGTCCCAGTGTCCCCAGCTGTCCCCAGCCCTGTCCCCAGCTGTCCCAGTCCCTCCCAGTCCCCCCCCAGTGCCTCCCACCCCATTGGTGTCACTGTCCCCCACTGTCCCCACTGTCCCCCAGTACCTTCCCAGTCCCTCCCAGTGCTCCCAGTTCCAGTGTCCCCAACTGTCCCCAGTCCCCTCCCAGTCCCCCCAGTGTCCCCCCACGGTGTCACTGTCCCCAATTGTCCCCACTGTCCCCATTGTCCCCCAGTAACTTCCCAGTGCTCCCAGTACCTCTCGATGTCCCAGTTCCAGTGTCCCCAAACTGTCCCCAGCCCTGTCCCCAGTCTCTCCCAGTCCCCCCCCAGGTGCCCCCCCCCACTGTTGCTGTCACTGTCCCCATTGTTGTCCCCAGTGTCCCCCAGTACCTTCCCAGTCTCTCCCAGTGCTCCCCAGTGCCTCTCGATGTCCCTGTCCCAGTGTCCCCAACTGTCCCCAGCCCTGTCCCAGTCCCCCCCAGTCCGTCCCAGTCCCCCCGGTGGGTGTCGCTGTCAGTGTCCCCATTGTTGTCCCCAGTGTCCCCCTTTACCTTCCCAGTGCTCCCAGTACCTCTCGATGTCCCAGTGTCCCCAGCTGTCCCCAGCCCTGTCCCCAGTCCCTCCCAGTCGCTCCCAGTGCTCCCAGTACCTCTCGATGTCCCTGTCCCCAGTGTCCCCAGTCCCTCCCAGTGTCCCCCCACCTGTCGGTGTCACTGTCCCCAGTGTCCCCAACTGTCTCCAATTGTCCCCCCAGTACCTTCCAGTCGCTCCCAGTGCTCCCAGTGCCTCTCGGTGTCCCCAGTCCCAGTGTCCCCCAACTGTCCCAGCTGTCCCAGTCCCCCCCAGTCCCCCGCGCCCCCCCGGTGTCGCTGTCAGTGTCCCCATTGTTGTCCCCAGTGTCCCCCTTTACCTTCCCAGTGCTCCCAGTACCTCTCGATGTCCCTGTCCCAGTGTCCCCAACTGTCCCCAGCCCTGTCCCAGTCCCTCCCAGTCCCTCCCAGTGTCCCCATTGTTGTCCCCAGTGTCCCCTTTACCTTCCCAGTGCTCCCAGTACCTCTCGATGTCCCAGTCCCAGTGTCCCCAGCTGTCCCAGTCCCCTCCCAGTGCTCCCAGTACCTCTCGATGTCCCTGTCCCAGTGTCCCCAAACTGTCCCCAGCCCTGTCCCCAGCTGTCCCCAGTCCCTCCCCAGTCCCTCCCAGTCCCTCCCAGTCCGTCCCAGTCCCCCCCAGTCCCCACGGCCCCCCCCGGTGTCGCTGTCAGTGTCCCCATTGTTGTCCGCCCTCGTTGTCCCCATTGTCCCCGCCGGTCCCAGGCCGTGCCGGGGGCGGTTGGTGACCAGCGCCGGCCCCTCCCCCGCTCCCAGTACGGACCAGTACAACCCAGTGACAGCCCCTCCCCCACCCCCGCCCCGCCCCCCACGCCCGCATTCCGCGCGAGCCGAAAAAAAAGCGGCGAAAAAACGGCGGAAAAAAAAAGCGAAAAAACGGCAAAAAACGGAAAAAAAAAAAGGGAGGAAAATAGGGAGAAAAAAGGAGAAAAAAAGGAGGGAAAAAAAAAGGGGAGAAAAAAAAGGGAGAAAAAAGGGAGGAAAAAAGGGACAAAAAAGGGACAAAAAAGGGACAAAAAAAGGAGAAAAAAGAGAGAAAAAAAGCGAAAACCGGCAAAAAACGGCAAAAAAAAACGGCAAAAAAAATAGGGAGAAAAAAGGGAGAAAAAAAGGGAGAAAAAAGGAGAAAAAAGGGAGAAAAAAAGGGACAAAAAAGGGACAAAAAAAGGAGAAAAAAGGGAGAAAAAAAGGGAGAAAAAAAGCGAAAAACGGCGAAAAACGGCAAAAAAAAGGGAGAAAAAAAGGGAGAAAAAAGGGAGAAAAAAAGGGAGAAAAAAAGGCAGAAAAAAAGGGACAAAAAAGGGAGGAAAAAAGGGAGAAAAAAAAGGGAGAAAAAAAGGGAGAAAAAAAAGGGGAGAAAAAAAAGGGACAAAAAGGGGAGAAAAAAAGAGAGAAAAAAAGGGAGAAAAAAGGGAGAAAAAAAAGGGGAGAAAAAGGGATAAAAATTGGGAGAAAAATTGGGAGAAAAAAAGGGAGAAAAAAAAAGGGAGAAAAAAAGGGAGAAAAAAAGGGAGAAAAAAAAGGGAGAAAAAAGGGAGAAAAAAAGCGAAAAAACGGCAAAAAACGGCAAAAAAAGGGACAAGAAAAGGGAGAAGAAAAGGAGAAAAAAAGGGAGAAAAAATGGAGAAAAAAAAAGGGAGAAAAAAGGGAGAAAAAGGGGAGAAAAAAAGGGAGAAAAAAGGGAGAAAAAAAAAGGGAGAAAAAAGGGAGAAAAAAGAGGAGAAAAAAGGGAAAAAAAAGGAGGAAAAAAGGGAGAAAAAAAATGGGAGGAAAAAAAGGGAGAAAAAAAGGGACAAAAAGGGGAGAAAAAAAGAGAGAAAAAAGGGAGAAAAAAAGGGACAAAAAAGGGACAAAAAAAGGAGAAAAAAGGGAGAAAAAAGGGAGAAAAAAAAGCGAAAAAACGGCGAAAAACGGCAAAAAAAGGGAGAAAAAAAGGGAGAAAAAAGGGAGAAAAAAATGGGAGAAAAAAAGGGAGAAAAAAGGGAGAAAAAAGGGACAAGAAAAGGGAGAAGAAAAGGAGGAAAAAAAGGGAGAAAAAAATGGGAGGAAAAAAAGGGAGAAAAAAAGGAGAAAAAAAAAGGGAGAAAAAAAGGGACAAAAAGGGGAGAAAAAAAGAGAGAAAAAAGGGAGAAAAAAGGGAGGAAAAAGGGAGAAAAAAAGGGAGAAAAAAGGGAGAAAAAAGGAGAAAAAAGAAAAAAAGGGAGAAAAAAAGGGAGAAAAAAGGGACAAAAAAGGGACAAAAAAAGGAGAAAAAAGGGAGAAAAAAAGGGAGGAAAAAAAGGGAGAAAAAAAGGGGAGAACAAAAAGGGAGAAAAAAGGGAGGAAAAAAGGGAGAAAAAAAAGGGAGAAAAAAAGGAGAAAAAAAAAGGGAGAAAAAAAAAAGGGAGAAAAAAAGGGACAAAAAATGGGACCAAAAAAAGGGAGGAAAAAAAAAGGGTTTTTAAAGGAACTTTTGGAGGAGTTTTTAAGGAGATTTTTGGGGGTTTGAAAGGAAATTTTTTTGGGGGAAAATTCAGGAATTTTTGGGTTTCCGGAAATTTTGGGAGTCCCCGGAATTCTGGGGGGGTCCCGAGGGGGTTTTTGGGGGGAAATCCCCGAATTTTGGGGCATTTGAAGGAATTTTAAAGGATTTTTTTTGGTTTTTAAGGAATTTTTTTGGGGACAAAATCCGGAATTTTTGGGGGGAAAATCCCGAATTTTTTGGGGGGAAAATTCGGATTTTTTTGGGGGGGTTTTTAAGGAATATTTTGGGGGGAAAAATCCAGAATTTTTGTGGGGGAAATCGGAATTTTTGGAGGGAAAATCCGGAAATTTTTGGGGGGAAAATCCCGAATTTTTTTGGGGAAAAATCCGGAATCTTTGGGGTGAAAAATCCGGAATTTTTGGGGTTTTTTACGGAAATTTTTTTGGGGGAAAATCTGGAATTTTTGGGGGGGGAAATCCGGAATCTTTGGGGGAAAAATCCCGAATTTTTTGGGGTGAAAAATCCGGAATTTTTGGGGGGTTTTTAAGGAATTTTTTTGTGGGAAAATGCGGAATTTTTTGGGGGAAAAATCCCGAATTTTTTGGGGGGAAAAATCCGGAATCTTTGGGGTGAAAAATCCGGAATTTTTGGGGTTTTTTTACGGAATTTTTTTTGGGGAAAATCTGGAATTTTTGGGGAAGTCTGGAATCTTTGGGAGAAAATCCCGAATTTCTGGGGGGTGAAAAATCAGGAATTTTTTGGGGGGTTTTTAAGGAATTTTTTTGGGGGAAAATGCGGAATTTTTGGGTGAAAATCCGGAATCTTTTGGGGGGAAATCCGGAATCTTTGGGGGAAAATCCCGAATTTTTTGGGGTGAAAAATCCGGAATTTTTGGGGGGTTTTTAAGGAAATTTTTTTGGGGAAAATGCGGAATTTTTTGGGTGAAAATCCGGAATTTTGGGGGAAAAACCCGGAATTTTTTGGGGTCCCCTCTCACCTCCCAAAATCCCGGGGGGGGTCCCCGAAGGTCCCAAACTCGGGGCCGAGAGTGGGGGGAGGGGCGGAGGGACCGCCAATAAATGGGGGGGGGGGGGAGGGGCCGGACCCGCCCATCCCCCCCCATGACATCACATTTTCCCTCCTTTTTTCCTGGTTTTTTCCTGGTTTTTTTTTTTCCCCATTTCCCCCTTTTTTCCTAATTTTCCCATTTTCCCCTCAAATTTTTGTCCATTTCCCCCCAGTTTTTCCCAATTTCCCCCAATTTTCTCCCCATTTTTCACCCAATTTTTCCCCAACCCCCCCGCCATTTTCTCCCAATTCTTTCCCCATTTTCCCCCAGTTTTTCCCAATTTTCCCAATTTTCCCCAATTTCCCCCCCTTTTCTTCCCAGAATTTTCCCCTCAATTTTTCCCATTTTCCCCCTCATTTTTCCCCATCTTTTCCCTAATTTTCCCCCAAATTTGCCCACTTTTCCCCCATTTCCCCCCCCACATTTTTTTCATTTTCCCCCAAATTTTCCCCCCATTCTTTCCCCAATTTCCCCCCCATTTTCTCCATTTCCCCCCCAATTTTTCCCAATTTCCCCCCAATTTTTTCTCCATTTTCCCCAATTTTCCCCCCCAATTTTCCCCCCCCATTTTCCCCCCAATTTTTCCCTTTTTTCCCCAATTTCCCCCCAAATTTCCCCCCATTTTTCCCCATTTTTTCCCCCATTTTTTCCCATTTTCCGTCTTTTTTCCCCCCAATTTTCCCCACCTCCATATTTGGCAATGGGCGCGGCCCGAGCCGGAAAGTGGGCGTGTCCAGGTGCGCCGGCCCCGCCCACACCTGGCCGATCCAAGATGGCGGCGGCGCTGAGGGCGCTGCTGGCGCTGCTCGGCTCGGTGGGCGAGGGGCGATTAATTAATTAATGGCTAATTAATGAACCCCAATTAGCGGAACGGGGCTCATTGGGGGCTAATTAGGGGGGTAATTAGCGGGGGGCCGGGGTAATTAAGGGGCTGGGGGTTAATTAGGGGGGGGTAATTAAGGGGAGTTCCGGGCTAATTAAAGGGGGTCCGGGGCAATTAACGCGCTAATTAATGAACCCCAATTAGCCGGACGGGGGCTCACTGAGGGGCTGGGGGATAATTAGGGGGGGTAATTAACGGGGGCCGGGGGTAATTAACGTGGTAATTAAGGGGGTCCGGGGTAATTAAGAGGGTTCCGGGGTAATTAACGGGGTCTGGGGTAATGAGCAGAATAATTAAGGGGGGCCGGGGTAATTAACGTGGCAATTAAGGGGGTTCCGGGGTAATTAACGGGGTCTGGGGTAATGAACAGAATAATTAAGGGGGGCCGGGGTAATTAACGGGGTAATTAAGGGGGTTCTGGGGTAATTAACGCGCTAATTAACGGCAATTAGCGAGCTGGGGTCTGATTAAGGGGCTGGGGGTTAATTGGGAGGGGGTAATTAAGGGGGTCCGGGGTAATTAAAGGGGGTCCGGGGTAATTAAAGGGGTCCGGGGTAATTAAGGGGGGTCCGGGGTAATTAATGGGCTGGGGGTTAATTAGAGCGTGGTGATTGAGGGGGTCCGGGGCAATTAAGGGGGTCCGGGGTAATTAAGGGGTGGAGGGTTGATTGGGGAGGGTAATTAAGAGGTGGGGGGGGTAATTAAGGGGGGGGTGGGGGTTAATTAGAGGGGTAATTAAGGGGGGTGTGGGGGGGTAATTAGACGTTAATTAGGGGTAATTAAGGGGTGGGGGGAGCATCTTGGGGCCATTGGGGGTGGGCACAGGTGAGGGCACAGGTGAGGGCACAGGTGGGCACAGGTGGGCACAGGTGGGCACAGGTGGGCACAGGTGGGCACAGGTGAGGGCACAGGTGGGCACAGGTGGGCACAGGTGGGCACAGGTGGGCACAGGTGGGGGGCACAGGTGGGGGCACAGGTGGGCACAGGTGGGCACAGGTGAGGGCACAGGTGGGCACAGGTGAGGGCACAGGTGGGGGCACAGGTGAGGGCACAGGTGGGCACAGGTGGGCACAGGTGGGCACAGGTGGGGGCACAGGTGGGCACAGGTGAGGGCACAGGTGAGGGCACAGGTGGGCACAGGTGGGCACAGGTGAGGGCACAGGTGGGCACAGGTGGGGGCACAGGTGAGGGCACAGGTGAGGGCACAGGTGAGGGCACAGGTGGGCACAGGTGAGGGCACAGGTGGGCACAGGTGGGGGGCACAGGTGAGGGCACAGGTGAGGGCACAGGTGGGGGCACAGGTGAGGGCACAGGTGAGGGCACAGGTGGGCACAGGTGGGGGGCACAGGTGGGCACAGGTGAGCACAGGTGGGGGCACAGGTGGGGGCACAGGTGGGGGCACAGGTGAGCACAGGTGGGGGCACAGGTGGGCACAGGTGAGGGCACAGCTGAGGGCACAGGTGAGGGCACAGGTGAGCACAGGTGGGGGCACAGGTGGGCACAGGTGAGCACAGGTGGGGGCACAGGTGGGCACAGGTGGGCACAGGTGAGGGCACAGGTGACGCTGGGGTGCTGCCCCTGTCCCCAGGTGTCCCTGCAGGTGTCCCTGTCCCTCCTCTCACCTGTCCGGGTGTTCCTGTCCAGGTGTCCCTGCCCTGTCCCACCTGTCCGGGTGTCACTGTCTGTCTGTCCCTGTCCCTCCTCACCTGTCCCAGGTGTCCCTTGCCCTGTCCCACCTGTCCCAGGTGTCCCTGCAGGTGTCCCTGTCCCTCCTCACCTGTCCAGGTGTCCCTGACTCCTGTCCCACCTGTCCCAGGTGTCACTGTCTGTCACTGTCCCTCCTCTCACCTGTCCCAGGTGTCCCTGCCCTGTCTCACCTGTGCAGGTGTCCCTGTCTGTCTGTCCCTGTCCCCTTCTCTCACCTGTCCCAGGTGTCCCTGCAGGTGTCACTGATTCCTCTCACCTGTCCCAGGTGTCCCTGCCCTGTCCCACCTGTCCAGGTGTCACTGTCTGTCTGTCCCTGTCCCTCCTCACCTGTCCCAGGTGTCCCTGCCCTGTCCCACCTGTCCAGGTGTCACTGTCTGTCTGTCCCTGTCCCTCCTCACCTGTCCCAGGTGTCCCTGCCCTGTCCCACCTGCACAGGTGACACCAGGTGACCTTGTGTCTCCTGTCCCACCTGCCCAGGTGTGCCCCTGCTCCAGGTGTGCTCCCTGCCGGTGTCACTGTCTGTTGTCACCTGTCCCAGGTGTCGCTGATTCCTGTCCCACCTGTATGTGTGTCACACCTGTCCCACCTGTGTGTGTGTCACACCTGTCTCACCTGTCCCAGGTGTCACTGACCTGTCCCACCTGTCCGGGGTGTCGCTGTCTCTGTCCCTGTCCCTCCTCTCACCTGCCCAGGTGTCACTGCCCTGTCCCACCTGTCCAGGTGTCCCTGCAGGTGTCCCTGTCTCTCCTCTCACCTGTCCCAGGTCTCCCTGCAGGTGTCCCTGTCTGTTCTCACCTGTCCCAGGTGTCACTGACCTGTCACACCTGTCCCAGGTGTCCCTGCAGGTGTCCCTGTCCCTCCTCACCTGTCTCAGGTGTCCCTGCCCTGTCCCACCTGTCCAGGTGTCGCTGTCTGTCTGTCCCTGTCCCTCCTCTCACCTGTCCCAGGTGTCCCTGCCCTGTCCCACCTGCACAGGTGACACAGGTGACCCTGACTGTGCCTTTCTCTCTCTCCAGGTGTGTCGGCCCAGGTGCGCTCCCTGCAGGTGTCCGTACCTGAGCCCCGCACCGTGGCACTGACCTGTCTCACCTGTGTCCCACCTGTGTCTCACCTGTCTCACCTGTGTCACCTGTCCCACCTGTCCCACCTGTCCCACCTGTGTCCCACCTGTGTCACCTGTCTCACCTGTCCCAGGTGTCACTGACCTATCCCACCTGTCACATCTGTCACACCTGTCACACCTGTCTCAACTGTATGTATGTCCCACCTGTCCCACCTGTCCCAACTGTCCCACCTGTGTCCCACCTGTCCCAGGTGTCACTGACCTGTCCCACCTGCACAGGTGACACAGGTGGACACTGATTTCTCTCTCCAGGTGCGTCCATCCAGGTGCGCTCCCTGCAGGTGTCCGTACCTGAGCCCCGCACCGTGGCACTCACCTGTCCCACCTGTCCCACCTGTCCCACCTGTCCCACCTGTCCCACTGTGTCCCACCTGTGTCCCACCTGTGCAGGTGACACAGGTGACCCTGACTGTCCCTTTCTCTCTGCCCAGGTGTGTCGGCCCAGGTGCGCTCCCTGCAGGTGTCCGTACCTGAGCCCCGCACCGTGTCACTCACCTGTCCCACCTGTCCCACCTGTGTCTCACCTGTGTCACCTGTCCCACCTGTGTCTCACCTGCCCAAGGTGTCACTGACCTGTCCCACCTGCACAGGTGACACAGGTGACACTGATTTCTCTCTCCAGGTGTATCCATCCAGGTGCGCTCCCTGCAGGTGTCCGTACCTGAGCCCCGCACCGTGGCGCTCACCTGTCCCACCTGTCCCACCTGTTTCACCTGTCCCACCTGTCCCTCCTGTCCCACCTGTGTCTCACCTGTCCCACCTGTGTCTCACCTGTGTCACCTGTGTCACCTGTGTCTCACCTGTGTCACCTGTGTCACCTGTGCCACCTGTGTCTCACCTATCCCACCTGTCCCACCTGTCCCACCTGTCCCACCTGTCCCACCTGTGTCTCACCTGTGTCACCTGTGTCTCACCTGTGTCCCACCTGTCCCACCTGTCCCACCTGTCCCACCTGTCCCAGGTGTCACCATGTAACCCTTTCTCTCTCTCTCCAGGTGCGTCCATCCAGGTGCGCTCCCTGCAGGTGTCCGTACCTGAGCCCCGCACTGTGGCGCTGACCTGTCCCACCTGTCCCACCTGTCCCACCTGTGTCTCACCTGTCCCACCTGTCCAGGTGTCACCATGTAACCCTTTCTCTCTCTCTCTCTCCAGGTGTGTCGGCCCAGGTGCGCTCCCTGCAGGTGTCCGTACCTGAGCCCCGCACCGTGGCGCTGCTCTTCCAGCCCGTTCTGCTGCGCTGCCACTTCCAGGTGAGCTCACCTGGCGGCCCCGCCCCCATCGTCACCTGGAAGTACAAATCCTTCTGCCCGCGCACCTGGGCGGGGGCCGCGCCCGGCGCCACCTGGGGGGACTCACCTGGCGAGGGCCGCGGGGGGCGTGTCCCGACTCCGCCCGCACCGTGCGCATCGTGGCCACCAAGCAGGGCGAGCAGGTGACGCTGGGCGACTTCTACCTGGGCAGGGCCGTCACCATCCGCGGAGGTGAGCGCGCACCTGGGCACACCTGGGCACACCTGGGCACACCTGGGCACACCTGGGTGGGAGGAAATGGGGGGAAACGGCAAAAGTTGGGGGGAAATCGGTGAAAATTTGGGGTTTTTGGAGGGGAAATTGGGGATTTGGGTGCACCTGGGCACACCTGGGCACACCTGGGCGCACCTGGGGGGGAGGGAATGGGGGAAAACGGCGAAAGTTGGGGGGAAATCGGTGAAAATTTGGGGGTTTTGGAGGGGAAATTGGGGATTTGGGCACAGCTGGGGGCACCTGGGTGTGCCTGAGATACACCTGGGCACACACCTGGGCACACCTGGGCACACACCTGGGCACACACCTGGGCACACACCTGGGCACACACCTGTCTGTATCTCACCTGTGCAGCCGCAGAGCTCAGTCTGGGCCCCGCGGCCCTGGGGGGGACAGCGGGCTGTACCTGTGCACGGTGACCTGGGCACACACCTGGGCACACCTGGGCACACCTGGGCACACACCTGTCTGTATCCAGGTGCAGAGCTCAGTCTCGGTCCCGCGGCCTGGGGGGACAGCGGGCTGTACCTGTGCACGGTGACCTGGGCACACACCTGGGCACACCTGGGCACACCTGGGCACACACCTGTCTGTATCCAGGTGCAGAGCTCAGTCTCGGTCCCGCGGCCTGGGGGGACAGCGGGCTGTACCTGTGCACGGTGACCTCGACCAGCGACCTGCAGGGCAACAACGAGGCCGTGGCCGAACTGGTGG
This sequence comes from Artemisiospiza belli, assembly GCA_021963965.1. Taxonomy (NCBI): domain Eukaryota; kingdom Metazoa; phylum Chordata; class Aves; order Passeriformes; family Passerellidae; genus Artemisiospiza; species Artemisiospiza belli. The sequence goes on from JAKDEW010001160.1 coordinate 11,397, forward strand.
TGCTGGGTGAGACTGGGAGGGACTGGGAGGGACTGGGATCAAACTGGGAGGGACTGGGATGGACTGGGATGGACTGGGAGGGACTGGGATAGACTGGGTTATACTGGGATCAAACTGGGATCAAACTGGGAATGGTGCTGGGTGAGACTGGGAGGGACTGGGAGGGGACTGGGATCAAACTGGGATATACTGGGATGGACTGGGATGGACTGGGATACACTGGGATCAAACTGGGATCAAACTGGGATATACTGGGAAGGATGCTGGGTGAGACTGGGAGGGATTGGGATGGACTGGGAGGGACTGGGATCAAACTGGGATGGACTGGGATGGACTGGGATATACTGGGAGGGGAATGGGATGGACTGGGATGGACTGGGATGAACTGGGATCAAACTGGGATCAAACTGGGATGGACTGGGATCAGACTGGGAGGGACTGGGAATGGACTGGGTTATACTGGGATAGAACTGGGAGGGACTGGGAATGGACTGGGATCAAACTAGGAGGGACTCGTTTATACTGGGATATACTGGGAGGGAATGGGAATGGACTGGGATCAAACTGGGTTATACTGGGATCAAACGGGAATGGACTGAGAGGGAGTGGGATGGAGTGGGATGAACTGGGAAGGACTGGGATCAAACTGGGTTATACTGGGATGGACTGGGAATGGACTGGGATATACTGGAAATGGTGCTGGGTGAGACTGGGAGGGACTGGGATCAAACTGGGATATACTGGGATATACTGGGAGGGACTGGGATGAACTGGGAGGGACTGGGAATGGACCAGGATATACTGGGAATGGTGCTGGGATATACTGGGAGGGACTGGGATGGACTGGGTTATACTGGGATCAAACTGGAGGGAAACTGGGATCGGACTGGCATAGACTGGTTTATACTGGTTTATACTGGGATATACTGGGAGGGACTGGGAAGGGCGTTAAAGGGGGGGGTTTGGGGTTACTGGTTTGTACTGGGATGGAACTGGGGATGGTGCTGGGTGAGACTGGGATGGACTGGGAGGGACTGGGATCAAACTGGGAGGGACTGGGAGATACTGGTTTGTACTGGGAGGGACTGGGAAGGGGTTAAAGGGGGGTTTGGGGTTACTGGTTTGTACTGGTTTGTACTGGTTTGTACTGGGAGGGGATCGGAAGGGAGCTGGGAAAGGGTTAATGGGGGGTTTGGAGTTACTGGTTTGTACTGGTTTATACTGGTTTGGGGTTACTGGTTTGCACTGGTTTGTACTGGTTTGCACTGGGAGAGGATCGGAAGGGAGCTGGGAAAGGGTTAATGGGGGGTTTGGGGTTACTGGTTTATACTGGTTTGTACTGGTTTGTACTGGTTTATACTGGTTTGGGGTCACTGGTTTGCACTGGTTTGCACTGGGCCCCTCCCCCCGTGTCCCCCCAGGGTCTCTTCCCGAGGGCTCCCGGCTGCTGCCCGAGGGGACCCTGCCAGGTACGGGCACACCTGGGCACACCTGGGCACACCTGGGCACACCTGGGCACACCTGGGGGCACCTGGGGGCACCCAAAAACACACCTGGGGGCACCTGGGCACACCTGGGCACACCTGGGGGCACCTGGGGGCACCTGGGGGCACCCATAACACACCTGGGCACACCCTGGGCACACCTGGGGGCACCTGGGGAGGTGAAAAATTGGGAGAAAATGGGTGGGAAATTTGGGGTTTTGGAAGGAAAATTGGGAATTTTGGGCACACCTGAGAGGGGTAGGAACACACCTGGGCACAGCTGGCACACCTGGGCACACCCAAAAACACACCTGGGCACACCTGGGCGCACCTGGGGAGGTGAAAATGGTGAAAATTGGGAGAAAATGGGTTGAAATTTGGGGTTTTTGGAAGGAAAATTGGGAATTTGGCAAAGCTGGGCACACCTGAGAGGGGTAGGAACACACCTGGGCACAGCTGGCACACCTGGGGGCACCTGGGCACACCTGGGGGGGAGAAAATGGTGAAAATTGGGAGAAAATGGGTGGAAATTTGGGGGTTTTGGAAGGAAAATTGGGAATTTGGGCACAGCTGAGAGGGGGTAGGAACACACCTGGGCACAGCTGGCACACCTGGGCACACCCAAAAACACACCTGGGCACACCTGGGCACACCTGGGCACACCTGGGGCCCATTTTGGGCAATTTGGGGCTGTTCCAGGTGGGTTTGGGGGTAACTTTGGGATATTTTGGGGTGAATTTGGGCGGAATTTGGGAGATTTTGGGGATAATTTCAGGATCAGTTTGGGGTAAATTTTGGGGGGAATTTGGGAGATTTTGGGGTGAATTTGGGATATTTTGGGGATAATTTTAGGATAAGTTTGGGGTAAATTTGGGGTGAATTTGGGAGATTTCGGGGATAATTTCAGGATCAGTTTGGGGTAAATTTTGGGGTGAATTTGGGCGGAATTTGGGAGATTTTGGGGATAATTTCAGGATAAGTTTGGGGTAAATTTGGGGGTGAATTTGGGGTGAATTTGGGCTGGATTTGGGATATTTTGGGGATAATTTTAGGATAAGTTTGGGGGTAAATTTGGGGTGAATTTGGGAGATTTTGGGGATAATTTCAGGATAAGTTTGGGGTAAATTTTGGGGTGAATTTGGGATATTTTGGGATATTTTGGGGATAATTTCAGGATAAGTTTTGGGGTAAATTTGGGATATTTGGGGATAATTTCAGGATCAGTTTGGGGTAAATTTTGGGGGGAATTTGGGATATTTTGGGGATAATTTTAGGGTAAGTTTGGGGTGAATTTGGGATATTTTGGGGATAATTTCAGGATAAATTTGGGGTAAATTTGGGGATAAATTTGGGGTGAATTTGGGGTGGATTTGGGAGATTTTGGGGATAATTTCAGGATCAGTTTGGGGTAAATTTTGGGGTGAATTTGGGATATTTTGGGATATTTTGGGGATAATTTTAGGATAAGTTTGGGGTAAATTTGGGAGATTTTGGGGATAATTTCAGGGTAAGTTTGGGGTAAATTTGGGGTGAATTTGGGCTGAATTTGGGCTGGATTTGGGAGATTTTGGGGATAATTTCAGGATCAGTTTGGGGTAAATTTGGGGTGAATTTGGGCTGGATTTGGGAGATTTTGGGGATAATTTCAGGATAAATTTGGGGTAAATTTGGGATAAATTTTCGGGATGAATTTGGGATAATTTGGGGACAATTTCAGGCATTTTTGGGGTGAATTTGGGATGGTTTTGGGGACACTTTTGGGATATTTTTGGGATAAATTTGGGATGATTTTTTGGGGAACATTTTAGGGGTAATTTTGGGGACTAACTTTATGCTAATTTATGCTAATTTATGCTAAATGCAGACATTTTAACCCTTTACAGACTGGCGGTTTGTGGTGTTGGGGGTGGAGCTGGGATAACCTTGAGATAATTTATGCTAATTTATGCTAATTATGACTTTTTAACCCTTTACGGACTGGCTGTTTGTGGCGCAGGGGGGTGGGGACGGGAATTCGGGGAATAATTTATGCTAATTTATGCTAATTTAGGGATAAATATGGGATATTTGTGGCATAATTTTTGGGGGGTGATTTCGGGGGACATTTGGGGATAATTTATGCTAATATATGCTAATTTAGGCTAAATTTAAACATTTTAACCTTTTCCAGTCTGTCTGCGGGTAACTTTGGGATAATTTATGCAAATTTATGCTAACATATGCTAATTCATGGTATATTTGGGGTAAATTTTTGGGATCATTTCGGGATTTTTTGTTTTTTGGGTAAATTTGGGATCATTTTTTGGGGATATTTTTGGGATATTTCAAGGGATAATTTCGGGAACATTTTGGGGATAATTTATGCTAATTTATGCTAATTTGGAACACTTTAACCCTTTCCTGACTGGCTCTTCGTGGGGCTGGGATAGCTTTGGGGTGGTTCATGATAATGTATGTTAATATATGCTAATGTAGGAATAAATTTGGGATAATTTTTGGGATAAATTTGGGATAATTTTGGGGGATAATTTTATGCTAACTTATGCTAATTTATGCTAAATGCAGACAATTTTAACCCTTTACAGACCGGCTGTTTGTGGTGCTGGTGGTGCCGGGGGCGGGGGCTGGGATAAATTTGGGATCTTTTGGGACATTTTTGGGATAAATTTGGGACATTTTGGGACGTTTTATGGCATTTTACACTGACTGATGCTAACGTATGCTAACATATGCTAATTTATGCTAATATCCCATTCCAGACTGGCTGTTTGTGGTGCTGGGGGCGGGGCTGGGATAACGTTGGGATGTTTTGGGATAAATTTGGGATAAATTTGGGACATTTTGGGATAACTTTGGGACAAACTTACAAAGTTGCACAACGATTTATGATGATTTATGCAAATGTATGCTAATGCATGCAAATGTCCCGTTGGCAGACTGGCTGTTTGTGGTGCTGGTGGCGCTGGGGGGCGGGGCTGGGATAAATTTGGGATAAATTTGGGACATTTTGGGATAAATTTGGGGCATTTTGGGACATTCCAGGATGGGCCTACGCTAATTTATGCTAACGTATGCTAATTTATGCTAACGTATGCTGATATCTCATTCCTGACTGGCTGTTTGTGGTGCTGGGGGCGGGGCTGGGATAACTTTGGGATATTTTGGGACATTTTGGGATAAATTTGGGATAAATTTGGGACATTTTGGGACAACTTCGGGACAAATTTGTGACGTTTTATGACGATCTATGCAAATGTATGCTAACGTATGCAAATTTCCCGTCGGCAGACTGGCTGTTCGTGGTGCTGGTGGCGCTGGGGGCGGGGCTGGTGGCGCTGGGGGCGGGGCTGTGCTGGTGCCAGTGCTGCCCCCACACCCTGCTGCTGTTACCTGCGCTGCCCCTGCTGCCCGCGCACCTGCTGCTGCCCCGAGGCGCGTGAGTCACCTGGGCACACCTGGGCACACCTGGGCACAGCTGGGGGCACCTGGGCGCACCTGGGCGCACCTGGGCACACCCGGGCACACACCTGGGGGCACCTGGGCACACCTGGGCACACCTGGGGGCACCTGGGCACACACCTGGGCACACCTGGGCACACCTGGGCACACCTGGGGGCACCTGGGCACACCTGGGGGCACCCAAAATACATCTGGGCACACCTGGGCACACCTGGGCGCACCTGGGCACACCCGGGGGCACCTGGGGGCACCTGGGCACACCTGGGGGCACCTGGGCACACCAGGGCACACCTGGGCACATCTGGGCACACCTGGGGGCACCTGGGGGGGAGAAAATGGGGAAAAACCGGAGAAAACGGGGGGAAAATCGATGGGAATTTGGGGGTTTTGGAGGGGAAATTGGGGATTTGGGCACACCTGGGCACACCCGGGCACACCTGGGCAGAGCTGGGGGCACCCAAAATACACCTGGGCACACCTGGGCACACCTGGGGGCACCTGGGCACACCTGGGGGCACATCTGGGAGGGGATACATGGAAAACAGCAGGGTGAAATTTGGGTGGAAAAATGGGGATTTTGGGGGGTTTGGGGTCACCTGGGCACACCTGGGGGGGTTCTGGGCACACCCGGGTGGGTTCTAGACACACCTGGGCACACACCTGAGGGGCACCTGGGCACACCTGGGCGGGTTCTGGGCACACACCTGGGCACACACCTGGGCACACCTGGGCACACACCTGGGCACACCTGGGCACACCTGGGCACACCCGGGCACACACCTGGGCACACACCTGGCACACCTGTGCGTGCCCCCCCTCACCCGTTCCCCTCCCCCCCCCAGTTTACCTGGCCGGCAAAGCGGCGACGTCGGGCGGAGCCTTCGGCCCCTCCCCCCCCCCAGCGCTGCCCCTGCAGCTCCTCGGTGAGTGGGGGGAGGGGCCGGTGACCCCGGTGTGACCCCGGTGACCCCGGTGACCCCGGTGACCTCGGGTGACCCCGGTGACCCCGGGTGACCCCGGTGACCTCAGGTGACCCCGGGTGAGCTCACCCGGCCCCTCCCCCCGCAGGCAGCTCCCAGAGCTCCCAGGGTGCCGCTGCTGAGGGACAGCGGACAGCGCGGGTGAGACGGGTGATTGACAGCTGTCAGTCATGGGGGCGGGGGCTGGGCGGGGCTGGGTTGTACTGGGTTGTACTGGTTTGTACTGGGTTGTACTGGTTTGTGCTGGTTTGTGCTGGTTTGTGCTGGTGTTTATTGATTTTTATTTGTTTTTATTGATTTTTAGTCATTTCTATTGGTTTATACTGGTCTGTACTGGTTTATACTGGTGTGCACTGGTTTATGCGGATTTATACCGGTCCATACTGGTTTGTACTGGTTTATACTGGTCCGTACTGGTCCATACTGGTTTATACTGGTCCATACTGGTCCATACTGGTTTGTACTGGTCCGTACTGGTCCATACTGGTCCATACTGGTTTGTACTGGTCCGTACTGGTTTATACTGGTTTGTACTGGTTTGTACTGGTTCTCACTGGTCCATACCAGTCCATACTGGTCCATACTGGTTTATACTGGTCCATACTGGTCTGTACTGGTTTTTCACTGGTCCATACTGGTTTATACTGGTTTATACTGGTCCGTACTGGTCCATACCGGTTTATACTGGTCCATACTGGTTTATACTGGTCCATACCAGTCTATACTGGTCCGTACCGTATACTGGTTTATACTGGTTTATACTGGCTTGTACTGGTTCTCACTGGTCCATACCAGTCCATACTGGGTCCATACTGGTTTATACTGGTTTGTACTGGTCCGTACTGGTTTGTACTGGTCCGTACTGGTTTCTCACTGGTCCATACCGGTCCATACTGGTCCATATTGGTTTATACTGGTTTATACTGGTTTATACTGGTCCGTACTGGTCCATACTGGTTTATACTGGTTCTCACCGGTTTCTCTCCCCTCCCCCCCAGCGCCGTCGCTGCCCCTCCCCCCGGCCCTGCGCTCCCTGGAGCAGCGGCTGCTGCACAGCTGGGGAGGGGGCGGGGCCGGGGAGCCGCCCCCAGGTGAGGGGGGAGGGGATCGGGGGGGCCTGGGGGGTCCTGGGGGGTCCTGGGGGGTCCTGGGTTAATTCGGGGGATTTTGGGGGGGTCCTGGGGGGATTTTTGGGGGGGTTCCTGAGTTAATTTTGGGGGGGATTTTGGGGTAAATGTGGGGGATTTGAGGGGTCCTGGGGGATTTTGGGGGAAATTTGGGGGAGATTTTGGGGGGTCCTGGGGGGGGTTCTGGGGGGGTCCTGGGTTAATTTGGGGGATTTTTTGGGGGGATTTTGGGGGGTCCTGGGGGGATTTTGGGGGGATTTTTAGGGAGGTTTTGGGGAAAATTTGGAGGATTTTGGGGGGGTTTTGGGGAGATTTTTGGGGGGGTTTTGGGGAGATTTTGGGGGGGGGGTCCTGAGGGGATTTGGGGGGGGAATTGGGATAATTTGAGGGGATTTTTGGGGGGTCCTGGGGGGATTTTGGGGAAATTTTGGGGGGTTCCTGAGTTAATTTTGGGGGTGATTTTGGGGTAAATGTGGGGGATTTGGGGGGGTCCTGGGGGATTTTGGGGGAAATTTGGGGGAGATTTTGGGGGGTCCTGGGGGGATTTTGGGGGGTCCTGGGTTAATTTGGGGGATTTTTGGGGGGGTTTTGGGGGGTCCTGGGGGGATTTTGGGGGTCTTGAGGGGGATTTAGGGGGGATTTAGGATAATTTGGGGGCCATTTTGGGGGGGGATTTTTTGGGGGTCCTGAGGGGAATTTGAGGGGTCTCGGGTGGGATTTCGGGAATTGAAGGAATTTTGGGGGGGATTTGGGGGGTCCTGGGGAAATTTTGGGGGGGTTTGGGGAGGATTTGAGGGGATTTTGGGAAAGTCTGAGGGATTTTGGGGGGGTTTTGGGGAGGATTTTGGGGGGTCCTGAGAGGGGTTTGGGGGAGATTTAGGGGGGAATTGGGATAATTTGAGGGGATTTTTGGGGGGTCCTGGGTTAATTTGGGGGATTTTGGGGGGGTTTTGGGGGGTCCTGGAGGGATTTTGGGGGTCTTGAGGGGGATCTAGGGGGGATTTAGGATAATTTGGGGGGCATTTTTGGGGGGATTTTGGGGGTCCTGAGGGGAATTTGAGGGGTCTCGGGTGGGATTTTGGGAATTGGAGGAATTTTGGGGGGGGATTTGGGGGGTCCTGGGGAAATTTTGGGGGGATTTGGGGAGGATTTGAGGGGATTTTGGGAAAGTCTGGGGGATTTTGGGGGGGTTTTGGGGAGGATTTTGGGGGGATTTTGGGAAAGTCTGGGGGATTTTGGGGGGCGGTTTTTGGGGAGGATTTTGGGGGGATTTTTTGGGGGAATTTGGGGACACTTGGGGGGGGTCCTGGAGGGGAATTTTTGGGGGATTTGAGGAATTTTGGGTCATCCTGGGATCATTTTGGGGGGTCCTGGGGGGATTTTGGGGGTTTTGAGGGGGATTTAGGATTATTTGGGGGGCATTTTTGGGGGGATTTTGGGGGTCCTGCGGGGAATTTGAGGGGTCTCGGGTGGGATTTCGGGAATTGGAGGAATTTTTGGGGGGGATTTGGGGGGTCCTGGGGAAATTTTGGGGGGGGGTTTGGGGAGGATTTGAGGGGATTTTGGGAAAGTCTGGGGGATTTTGGGGAGGATTTTGGGGGGGATTTTTTGGGGGGAATTTGGGGAAACTTGGGGGGGGGTCCTGGAGGGGAATTTTTGGGGGATTTGAGGAATTTTGGGTCATCCTGGGATCATTTTTGGGGGGTCCTGGGAGGGAATTTTGGGGCTTCCTGACTTGAATTATTTTTTTCAGGGGGAGGGGGCGTGGAAATGGACCTGGCCCCCTCCCCCCACGCTGACCCCTCCCCCCTTCCCCCCTTCAGGCCCCGCCCTCAGTGACGTCACCTCCCTGCACGAGCCCCCCCTGGGCCCCTCCCCCCCCCCCGCTGGCGCTCGGCCGAGATTTTGGGGGAGGGGCCCCGGGGGGGGGAGGGGCGGCCCCGGGGGGGGTCCCTGACCCCTCCCCCACCCCCCCGGAACCCCCCGGGACCCCCCCGGAGGCTGCGCAAGGTGGGGGAGGGGCTCAAATGGGGGGAAATTTGGGGGGATTTGGGAAATTTGGGGAAATTTGGGGGGTCCTGGGTGGGGTTTGGGGAGATTTCGGGGGAATTTGGGAAATTTGGGGAAATTTGGGGGGTCCTGGGTGGGATTTTGGGGGGAAATTTGGGGGGGTCCTGGGTGGGATTTTGGGAATTTTGGGGGGGTCCTGGGTGGGGTTTGGGGAGATTTCGGGGAATTTGGGAAATTTGGGGAAATTTGGGGGTCCTGGGGGGGATTCTGGGAATTTTGGGGGGTCCTGGGTGGGATTTTGGGGGGGGAAATTTGGGGGGGTCCTGGGTGGGATTTTGGGAATTTCGGGGGGGTCCCTGGGTGGGGTTTGGGGAGATTTCAGGGAATTTGGGAAATTTGGGGAAATTTGGGGGGTCCTGGGTGGGATTTTGGGAATTTCGGGGGGTCCTGGGTGGGATTTTGGGGAATTTGGGGGAGATTTGGTGGAAAATTGGGGAAATTTGGGGGTTTTGGGAGGGGGGAGGGATTTAGGATTTTGGGGGGGATTTTGGGGGGGGTCCTGGGGGGAGAAATTGGGGGAATTTTGGGAAATTTGGGGGGGTCCTGGGTGGGATTTTGGGGGAGATTTGGTGGAAAATTGGGGAATTTTGGGGATTTTGGGGGGGATTTAGGATTTTTGGGGGGTCCTGGGGGGGGAAATTGGGGGGAATTTTGGGGAATTTGGGGGGTCCTGGGTGGGATTTGGGGGAGATTTGGTGGAAAATTGGGGGAATTTTGGGGGGGGGATTTAGGATTTTTGGGGGACATTTGGGGGGTCCTGGGGGGGATTTGGGGGGAAATTTTGGGAAAATCGAGGGAATTTTTGGGGGGAGCTGTGTGGAATTTTTGAGAATTTTGAGGGAGGATTTGGGGGTTAATTTGAGGTTTTTGGGGTTAATTTCGGGTATTTTGTGATAATTTGTCATAATTCAGGAGATTTCGGGCTCATTTTGGGTATTTTGGGAGAGGGATTTGGGTTAATTTGGGGTAATTTGGATTAATTTTTGATAATTTTGGGCTGTTTTGAGATAAATTTGGGAGATTTTGGGGGTATTTTGTGGTAATTCTGGGTTATCAAGGATATTCTTTGTTAATTTATGTTAATTTATGTTAATTTATGTTAATTTATGCGCCTCTCACCCCCAGAACGACGCCCTGAGCCGCGAGAGCCTCGTGGTGTGACCGGGACCCCCAAAATGCCCCAAATTTGCCCCAAATTCCAGAAATTCTGGAATTTTCCCAAAATCTCCAGAATTTTCCTCAAATTCCGTTCATTTTTCGGGCTCATTCTGGGGCTTTTTTAGTGCCTTAAATTTTGTTATTTTTTACTCATTAAAAATTTGGGGGAGGGGTCTCTCCCCCCCCTTTCCCCTCCCCCCACGCTGAGATTTGGGGCCGAATAAAGAATTTTCCAGAAATTCCCACGCGGTGACGTCATCGATCGGCCTGTGACGTCATCGACGCGCCTGTGACGTCATCAGGGAGGAAAGGGGGGGAAAATTGGAGGGGAATTTTGAGGGATTTTAGAGGAACTTTTTGGGGAATTTTCAGGGATTTCGTGGAATTTTAGGGATTTTGAGAGAATTCTGAAAGAATTTTTGGGGGAATTTTGAAAGATTTGGGGGGAAGTTTTAGGAATTTTGGGAATTTTTTGGGGGGGGGAATTTTTAGGGATTTTTAGAGAATTTTGAAATATTTGGGGGGATTTTCGGGGATTGTGGGGAAGATGGAGGAATTTTGAGGGATTTTGGGGAACCTGGAGGGGATTTTCGTGAATTTTGGAGAATTTTGAGGGATTTTGGGGGAATTTTTAGGGAATTTTGGGGGACTTTGGGGATTTTTTTTGAGAATTTGGACGATTTAGAGGAAAATTTCAGGGATTTTGTAGAATTTGGATGGAATTTTCAGGAACTTGGGGAGATTTTGAACAACTTGGTGGCAATTCTGAGGGATTTGGGGACACTTTAAGGGAATTTCAGGGATTTTAGGGGAATTTTGGGGGATTTGTGAGGATTTCGGGAGAATTTCGAAGGATTTGGGGGCCCTGAGTGGTTTTGGGAGAATTTTGGGGGAATTTTCAGGGATTTGGGGGAATTTCAGGGGGTCCTGAGTGGTCTTGGGAGAATTTTGAGGGGTTTTGGGTCAATTCCACCCGTTTTTGGGTCATTTTTCCCATCAATGTCACCTTAATTAAACCCCCTCCCCTAATTAAGCCCCTTCTTTTCATTAACTCCGCTAATTAATGACCCAAATTCCGCTAATTAATGACCCAAATTTGGGTTTTTTCACCTCAAAAAAGACACGCGGGGGGTGGGGGAGGGGCAGCAGCGTTTATTGGGGGTGGGGGAGGGGAAGGAGCCGGGACCCCTCCCCAAAATTAACAAAGATGTGATTGATTAATTCATTGATTGATTAATTAATCGTGGTGGGTTTCGGCACCAAAGTTTCCCCAAATTTCTCCCGACATTTCCCCAAATATTCTATATAATAATAATAATAAATAATAAAATCCCAAAACTTCCTGAAACCATCCCCAAAAAATCGAAAAAAAACCCCCCAAAAATCGCCTCCCCCCCAAAAAATCCCCTGTAAGTCCCAAAAACTCCCCCCAAAAAAATCCCAAAAAATTGGAATAAAATCCCCCCCAAAAAATGCCCCCAAAAATCTTGAAAATATCCCCAAAAATTGAGAAAAAAATCCTAAAAAATCCCCAAAAAAATCCAAAAGATTCAAAATGAAATCATGGGAAAAAACCCCCAGAAAATCGAAATAAGCGCGGCTGCCGTAAAAGGTGCCGTAAAGCGCGACTGTCGTAAATACGGCCGTAAAGCGCGACTTTTGTAAAAGGTGCCGGGACCCCTTCCCAAAATTAACAAAGATGTGATTGATTGATTGATTAATTAATTGTGGTGGGTTTCGGCACCAAAGTTTCCCCAAATTTCTCCCGACGTTTCCCCACAATTTCTATAAAATAATAATAGTAGTAATAATAATAATAATAACAGTTCTGATAAAATTCAGAAAAAAGAAAACCAAAACGAAAAATTCCCCCCCAAAAAATCCAGAAAAAAAAAAAATCTGAACAAAATCCTGGGGAAAAATAAATCCCAAAAATTCCCGAAAAAATCCCCCCGCAAAATACCGAAAAAAATCCAAAAAATCACCCCAAAATCGCCGAAAAATACCCAAAAAATTCCCCCCAAAAATCCCAAAACTTCCTGAAAACATCCCCAAAAACCGAGAAAAAAAAGCCCCAAAAAATCCCGAATAAAAAAAAATCACAAAAAAAAATCCTGAAAAAACCCCCAAAAATCCAGAAAAAAATCCCAAAAAATTACAGAAAAAATCCCCCAAAAAATTACAGACAAAAATCCCCAAAAAAATTACAGAAAAAAATCCCAAACCCCAAAAACTCCTGCAAAAAAAAAAAAAAAAAAATCCAGAAAAATCCAGAAAAATTTCCCCACAAAAATACTGAAAAAATTCCCCAAAAAATAGAGAAAAAAAATCCAGAAAAAAAAAATCCCAAAAATTACAGAAAAAAGTCCTTTAAAAACTACAGAAAAAAAATCCCAAACCCCAAAAACTCCTGCAAAAAAAAAAAAAAAAAAAAAAACCAGAAAAATCCAGAAAAATTTCCCCACAAAAATACTGAAAAAATTCCCCAGATAATACAGAAATAATATAATATTATTATATATATAATATATATATGTAATATATATATTATATATGTAATATATATTATATATATATAATATATATAAAATATATATTATATATATAATATATATATAAAATACATATATAATATTATTATTATATATAATAAAATATAAAATAATAAAAAATCCCGAAAAAAAACCCCAAAAATTCCCAAAAAATCCCGAAAAAAACCCTTCAAAAAATCCCGAAAAACGACAAAAAAAAACCCCTCAAAAAACAACCAAAAAAATTTGAAACAAAATCAGGAAAAAACCCCAAAAAATCCCCCCAAAAATTCCATTTTTCCCCGGATTTTTTGCCCGTTTTCAAACCCCCATCGACGTCAACTCCAAGCCCGCCCCTCCCCCCCCTTTCCTGGCGCTGGCCCCTCCCCCCGCCCCGCCCCTTGGCCCCTCCCCGCCGCCAAGCTCCGCCCCCCGGAGGGCGACGAGCGCCGAGCCCAGCGCGGCCCTGGGGGGGCCCCCGGGCGCCCCCGGCAGCTGCAGCAGCAGCGTCGCCACCGCGGCCACGCCGTCCTCCGTCGGCTCCAGCGTCACCGGCCCCGCCCCCTGCCCCGCCCCCCGCCGCGCCGGCCCCGCCCCCGCCTTGGGCGGCACCAAGGAGGCTTTGGGGGGGTGCTGGGAGGGGCCAACGCGGAGATTCGGGCGCTCGGAAGGGGAGGTTCGGGGGGGGAGATGGGGATTTTGGGGGTCCAGAGGGGAAAATTTGGGGTCCAGAGGTGAAAACTTGGGGGCCAAAGTGGGGTTTTGGGGGCCAAAACGGAGATTTTGGGGGTCCCCGAGAGGATTTTGGGGGTCCAGAGGGGAAAATTTGGGGTCCAGAGTGGGGTTTTGGGGGCCAAAGCGCAGATTTTGGGGGTCCAAAGGTGAAATTTTGGGGTCCCCGAGAGGATTTTGGGGGTCCAGAGGGGAAAATTTGGGGTCCAGAGTGGGGTTTTGGGGGCCAAAACGAAGATTTTGGGGGTCCAAAGGTGAAATTTTGGGGTCCCCGAGAGGATTTTGGGGGTCCAGAGGGGAAAATTTGGAGTCCAAAGGTGAAAATTTGGGGTCTAAAGGTGAAAATTTGGGGTCCAAAGTGGGGTTTTGGGGGCCAAAACGGAGATTTTGGGGGTCCCCGAGAGGATTTTGGGGGTCCAGAGGGGAAAATTTGGGGTCCAGAGGTGAAGTTTGGTGGCCAAAACGGAGATTTTGGGGGTCCAAAGCTGAAATTTTGGGGTCCAAAGATGAAATTTTGGGGTCCTGGAGAGGATTTTGGGGGTCCAGAGGTGAAAATCTGGGGTCCAGAGGTGAAGTTTTGGGGTCTAAAGGTGAAGTTTTGGGGGTCCAGAGGTGAAGCTCGATGGCCAAAGTGATTTTGGGGCTCCCCAGGTGAAATCTTGGGGTCCAAGGGTGAAGTTTGGTGGCCAAAATGAGAATTTTGGGGGTCCCCGAGAGGATTTTGGGGGTCCCGAGGTTGGGCTGGAGGCTTTGGACCCCCCGAGGATGAATTTTGGGGATTTTGGGGCTCCAGGGGCGAATTTGGGCTCCCGGATTTGACGTTTTGGGGGCCAGACCCCAAATTCCTCTCCCCGACCCCAGAACTTTGGTGTCCACCTCCAGAACTTTGAGAACCCCCAAAACTTTGATTCCCACCCCCAAAATTTTGATTTCCACCCCCAAAATTCTGATTTCCACCTCCAGAACCTTGATAACCCCCAGAGCTTTGATTCCCACCTCCCAGATTTTGGTAACCCCCAAAATTGTGATTTCCACCCCCAAAACTTTGGTTCCCACCCCCCAAATTCTGATGACCTCCAGCACTTTGGTGTCCACCACACAAATTTTGATGTCCACCTCCAAAACTTTGGTTCCCACCACCCAAACTTTGGTGTCCACCTCCAGAACCTTGATAACCACCAAAACTTTGATGTCCACCTCCATAACTTTGGTTCCCACCTCCAGAACTTTGGTTCCCACCACCTGAATGTTGATTTCCACCTCCAGAACCTTGATGACCTCCGTAACTCTGGTTCCCACCACCATAACTTTGGTTCCCACCACCCAAACTTTGATTCCCACCTCCAGAACCTTGATAACCACCAAAATTTTGATGCCCACCTCCGTAACTTTGGTTCCCACCACCCAAACTTTGGTTCCCACCTCCAGAACCTTGATAACCTCCAAAATTTTGGTGTCCACCTCCGTAACTTTGGTTCCCACCTCCGCAGCTCTGGCCCCCGCCGCCGGCAGCCCTGGCGCCCATCTCCAGCAGGTTCTGCTGGTGGCCCCAGCAGGGCTGGAAGCACACGGTGACCCTGGCGAAGGGCCTGGCCGCCATCTTGGACATCTCCTGGCGGTGGCGCCGCCGCTCGTGCCGCGCGTCCAGGCCCTGCTTGGCCTTCCAGAGCAGCACGCACACGGCCAGGAAGAGGAAGAAGCACGAGAAGAAGACCGAGAAGAAGACGAAGAGGTCGATGTGGGCCTGGTCCTGCCTGAAGAACAGCAGCCCCTGAGAAGGTTCGGCGCCGCCCAGCACCAGCAGGTAGAAGCGCGTGGACTTGAGCGGGTGGGCCTGGTGGGGGTAGGTGAGCACCAGGCGGTCGCGGACGCCCCGGACCACCAGGGCGGGCACGGGCTGGGCGACGGTCAGGTAGGTGACCAAGCCCTGGGCGCGCTCCTCGAGGAGCGCGGGGACGCCCGGGCCGGCCGTGGGGACATCCGGGTGGGGGTCACCGAGGGGTCTGGGGTCATCCGAGTGACCAGAGTGACCGGTTTGGCCACCACGGGGGGTCTGAGGGCCACCAAAGGTTCTGGGGTCATCCGAGTGACCACCGTGAGCAGCGTGGCCACCAAAATCACCTCTGGGGCCACCAAAGGTTCTGGGGTCATCGGAGTGACCACTGTGACCAGTGTGACCAGTGAAATCACCTCTGGGGCCACCAAAGGTTCTGGGGTCATCACCTTGACCATCGTGACCAGCGTGACCAGAGTGACCAGTCTGGCCACTGAGATGGGTTTGAGGACCACCAAAGGTTCTGGGGTCATTGGAGTGACCACCATGACCAGTTGGGTCACTCAGGTGGCTCTGGGTGCCACCAAAGGTTCTGGGGTCATCACCTTGACCACCATGACCACCATGACCAGTTTGGCCACCGAGGTGGCTCTGGGGGCCACCAAAGGTTCTGGGGTCATCACCTTGACCACCATGACCACCATGACCAGTCTGGCCACCAAAATCACCTCTGGGGCCACCGAAGGTTCTGGGGTCATCACCTTGACCACCGTGACCACTTTGGCCACTGGGGTTGGCTCCTGGACCACCAGAAGCTCTGGGGTCACCACTGGGACCACCAGAGTCTCCTCTGGGACCTCCAGGGCCACCGCTGTGACCACCGTGGCCACCGGGAGCAGCTCCAGGAGCTCCAGAACTTCCGGCCAAGCCGCTCGGAGCAGTGGGAGCAGCCCCAGCATCTCCAGGGCCACCAAAGGTGCCACCAAAGGTCCCACCACCAGTCCAGGAGGTCCCAAAGGTGCCACCAAAGGTCCCAAAGGTGTCGCCGGCGGCTCCTGAGGTCCCAAAGGTGCCACCACCGGTTCCTGAGGTCCCAAAGGTGCCACCACCGGTTCCTGAGGTCCCAAAGGTCCCCAAGGTGCCACCACCGGTTCCTGAGGTCCCAAAGGTGCCACCACCGGTTCCTGAGGTCTTGAAGGTGCCCTCTCCTTGACCACCAAAGCCCCCAAAGGTGCCACCACCGCTCCCAAAGGTCCCACTGGTCCCACCACCGGTTCCTGAGCTCCCAAAGGTCCCAAAGGTCCCACCACCGGTTCCTGAGCTCCCAAAGGTCCCAAAGGTCCCACCACCAGTTCCTGACGTTCCTGAGCTCCCAAAGCTCCCAAAGGTGCCACTACCACTGCCAAAGGTCCCACCGGTCCCACCACCGGTTCCTGACGTTCCTGAGCTCCCAAAGGTCCCAAAGGTGCCACCACCGGTTCCTGAGCTCCCAAAGCCACCAAAGGTCCCACCACCGGTTCCTGACGTTCCTGAGCTCCCAAAGGTGCCCCCAAAGGTCCCACCACCACCACCACCACCACCACCACCACCGGCAGCGGCCCCGCCGGGCGCCTGCAGGCGGACGCGGTGGCGCCCCGTGCCCGGCTCCACGTCCACGGCGAAGGTGTCGTAGGCGGTGGCCACGTAGAGGTCCACGGCGCCGAAGGTGACGTCCAGCGTGACGCGGATGTCCACGTTGGTGAACTTGGGCTGCACGGCGAAGGGCACCGAGCGGCCGGGCGGCAGCGGGCGGCGCTGCGGCGGCGGGAAGCAGAGGCTCTGCGACGCGGGGTCCAGGCAGTACTCCTGCTCCACCGAGAGGACACGGTAACACTGCTGGCCACCCACCGGGTGGCCCTGGAAGGAGTCGCGGCACTTGGAGCACTGCGGGGACACCGGAAATGCCACCGGTGAGGTCGTGGAGGTCATGGAGATCATCAGGATTGAGTTTGGAGTGCCCTGGTGGCACCAGAACCTTGAGGAACCTCCTGGGTTCCATCCCCATGTCCCCACCAGAACCCCTGGAGAAGCTTCTGGCACTTGGAGCACTGCGGGGACACCAAGGATGGCGTGGTCAGGGTCATGGAGACCATGGAGATCATCAGGATTGAGTTTGGAGCATCCTGGAGGCACCAGAACCCTGAGGAACCTCCTGGGTTCCATCCCTACGTCCCCACCAGAACATCTTAGAGAAGATTCTGGCACTTGGAGCACTGCGGGGACACCAAGGATGGCGTGGTCAGGGTCATGGAGACCATGGAGATCATCAGGATTGAGTTTGGAGCATCCTGGAGGCACCAGAACCTTGAGGAACCTCCTGGGTTCCATCCCCACGTCCCCACCAGAACATCTTAGAGAAGTTTCTGGCACTTGGAGCACTGCGGGGACACCAAGGATGGCGTGGTCAGGGTCATGGAGACCATCAGGATTGAGTTTAGAGTGCCCTGGAGGCACCAGAACCCTGAGGAACATCCTGGGTTCCATCCCTACGTCCCCACCACAAAACCCTAGAGAAGGTTCTGGCACTTGGAGCACTGCGGGGACACCAGAAATGCCATGGGTGAGGTCATGGAGATCATCAGGATTGAGTTTGGAGTACCCTGGTGGCACCAGAACCTTGAGGAACCTCCTGGGTTCCATCCCTACGTCCCCACCACAAAAACCTAGAGAAGGTTCTGGCACTTGGAGCACTGCGGGGACACCGAAAACGTCATCGGTGAGGTCGTGGAGGTCATGGAGGTCATTGGTAATGAGCTCAGGCCACGCTGGAGGCAGCAGAACCCTGAGGAACCTCCTGGGTTCCATCCCCACGTCCCCACCACAAAACCCCGGAGAAGGTTCTGGCACTTGGAGCACTGCAGGGACACCAGAAATGCCACCGGTGAGGTCGTGGAGATCATGGAGGTCATCAGGATTGAATTTGGAGTGCCCTGGTGCCACCAGAACCCTGAGGAACCTCCTGGGTTCCATCCCCACGTCCCCACCAGAACATCTTAGAGACGGTTCTGGCACTTGGAGCACTGCGGGGACACCAAGGATGGTGTGCTCAGGGACATGGAGATCATGGAGATCATCAGGATTGAATTTGGAGCATCCTGGAGGCACCAGAACCCTGAGGAACCTCCTGGGTTCCATCCCTACGTCCCCACCAGAACCCCCTGGAGAAGGTTCTGGCACTTGGAGCACTGCGGGGACACCAGAAATGCCACCGGTGAGGTCGTGGAGATCATGGAGATCAGTGGGACTGAGCTCAGGCCATGCTGGAGACAGCAGAACCCTGAGGAACCTCCTGGGTTCCATCCCTACGTCCCCACCAGAATCCCTGGAGAAGGTTCTGGCACTTGGAGCACTGCGGGGACACCAAGGATGGCGTGGTCAGGGTCATGGAGATCATGGAGATCATCAGGATTGAGTTTGGAGTACCCTGGTGGCACCAGAACCTTGAGGAACCTCCTGGGTTCCATCCCCACGTCCCCACCAGAACCCCTGGAGAAGGTTCTGGCACTTGGAGCACTGCGGGGACACCAAAAATGTCACCAGTGAGGTCATGGAGATCATGGAGGTCATCAGGATTGAGTTTGGAGTGCCCTGGTGGCACCAGAACCTTGAGGAACCTCCTGGGTTCCATCCCCACGTCCTCACCAGAACCCCCTGGAGAAGGTTCTGGCACTTGGAGCACTGCGGAGACACCAGAAAAGTCATGGGTGAGGTCGTGGAGATCAGTGGGAATGAGGTCAGGCCATGCTGGTGGCACCAGAACCTTGAGGAACCTCCTGGGTTCCATCCCCACGTCCCCACCAGAACCCCTGGAGAAGGTTCTGGCACTTGGAGCACTGCGGGGACACCAAAAATGTCACCGGTGACGTCGTGGAGATCATTGGGGTTGGAGAAAGAGAGGTTCTGAGGGTGCTGGTGGCCCCAGAACCTTGAGGAGCGTGGTGGGTTCCATCCCTACGTCCCCACCAGAACGCCCTGGAGAAGATTCTAGAACCATTTCTGCACTTTTGATGTCACCAAAGATGTCATGGAGATCATTGGGGCTGAGGTCAGAGCGCCCTGGTGGCATCAGAACCTTGAGAAAACTTTTGGGTTCCATCCCCACGTCCCCACCAGAACATCTTAGAGAAGTTCTGGAATGAAGTCTGGATGTGGAGACATCAAAGACGCCATGGAGACCATCGGGGTTGAGTTTAGAGCGCCCTGGTGGCACCAGAACCTTGAGGAACCTGATGGGTTCCATCCCCATGTCCCCACCAGAACCCCTGGAGAAGGTTCTGGAATGGATTCTGGATGTGGAGACATCAAAGATGCCATGGAGGTCATTGGGACTGAGCTCAGGCCACGCTGGAGGCAGCAGAACCCCGAGGAACCTCCTGGGTTCCATCCCCACGTCCCCACCAGAACCCCCTGGAGAAGGTTCTGGAACCGCTCCCAGACTTGGGGTCGTTTTTTCCCCATTTTGCCCCAATTTTATCCCAAATTTCCCCATTTTTTTCCATTTCTCGCCCATTTCCTCCTCCCCAGGTGTGCCCAGGTGCCCCCAGGTGTGCCCAAATCCCCAATTTTCCCTCCAAAACCCCCAAATTTCCATCAATTTTCACCCAATTTTCACCATTTTTTCCCCCTTTTCTCCCCCCCAGGCGCACCCAGGTGCCCCCAGGTGTGCCCAGGTGTGCCCAAATCCCCAAATTTACCCCTGAAACCCCCATTTTTCTCTGATTTTCACCCAATTTTCACCATTTTTCCCCCAAATTTCCCCATTTTAGTGCCCCCAGGTGTGCCCAGGTACCCCCAGGTGTGCCCAGGTGTGCCCAGGTGTGCCCAAATCCCAATTTCTCCTCCAAAACCCCCAAATTTCCACCGATTTTCCCCCAATTTTCGCCATTTTTCCCCATTTTCTCCCCCCCAGGTGCCCCCAGCTGTGCCCAGCTGTGCCCAGGTGTGCCCAAATCCCCAAATTTACCCCTGAAACCCCCATTTTTCTCTGATTTTCACCCAATTTTCACCATTTTTCCCCCAAATTTCCCTATTTTAGTGCCCCCAGGTGTGCCCAGGTGCGCCCAAATCCCCGATTTCCCCTCCAAAACCCCCAAATTTCCATCGATTTTCCCCCAATTTCCGCCGTTTTTCCCCATTTCCTCCCCCCCAGGTGTGCCCAGGTGTGCCCAAATCCCCAATTTTCCCTCCAAAACCCCCAAATTTCCATCAATTTTCCCCCAATTTTCACCGTTTTTCCCCCAAATTTCCCCATTTTAGTGCCCCCAGGTGCGCCCAGGTGCCCCCAAATCCACAATTTCCCCTCCAAAAACCCCAAATTTCCACCGATTTTCCCCCAATTTTCGCCGTTTTTCTCCATTTTCTTCCCCCAGGTGTGCCCAGGTGCCCCCAGGTGTGCCCAGGTGCCCCCAAATCCCCAATTTCCTCTCCAAAACCCCCAGATTTCCACCGATTTTCACCCAATTTTCGCCATTTTTCCCCAATTTTCTCCCCCCCAGGTGCCCCCAGGTGTGCCCAGATCCCCAATTTTCCCTCCAAAACCCCCAAATTTCCATCAATTTTCCCCCAATTTTCACAATTTTTTCCCCAAATTTCCCCATTTTAGTGCCCCCAGGTGTGCCCAGGTGCCCCCAGGTGTGCCCAAATCCCCAAATTTACCCCTGAAACCCTCATTTTTCTCTGATTTTCACCCAATTTTCACCATTTTTCCCCCAAATTTCCCTATTTTAGTGCCCCCAGCTGTGCCCAGGTGCGCCCAAATCACCAATTTCTCCCCCAAAACCCCCAAATTTCCATCGATTTTCCCCCAATTTTCGCCATTTTCCCCCATTTTCTCCCTCCCAGGTACCCCCAGCTGTGCCCCCAGGTGTGCCCAGGTGCCCCCAGGTGTGCCCAGGTGTGCCCAGGTGCCCCCAAATCCCCAATTTCCTCTCCAAAACCCCCAGATTTCCACCGATTTTCACCCAATTTTCGCCATTTTTCCCCAATTTTCTCCCCCCCAGGTGCCCCCAGGTGTGCCCAGCTGTGCCCAAATCCCCAATTTTCCCTCCAAAACCCCCAAATTTCCATCAATTTTCACCCAATTTTCACCATTTTTTCCCCAAATTTCCCCATTTTAGTGCCCCCAGGTGTGCCCAGGTGCCCCCAGGTGTGCCCAAATCCCCAAATTTACCCCTGAAACCCTCATTTTTCTCTGATTTTCACCCAATTTTCACCATTTTTCCCCCAAATTTCCCCATTTTAGTGCCCCCAGCTGTGCCCAGCTGTGCCCAAATCCACAATTCCCCCTCCAAAACCCCCAAATTTCCATCAATTTTCCCCCAATTTTCGCCCGTTTTCCCCATTTCCTCCCCCCCAGCAGTGCCCAGGTGTGCCCAGGTGTGCCCGCCGTGCCCGCGGCCGTACCTGGTGCCGGTAGCAGTCTCTGCGGTCGGGGCAGGCGCCGCTCTCGGTGTTGTTCTGGCACGGGCACCCGGTGCCGTCCAGCTCGTTGCAGGTGTCGGCGTGCCCGTTGCACTGGCACCTGCCCGCAGGTGGGCACCGCTCAGACGGGTAAAACCCCGCCCCACGTTTTTCCTAAATTTTCCCCATTTTTTCCCAATTTTTTCCCTTTTTTCCCCATTTTTTCCCAATTTTTTCCCAATTTTTTTCCAGTTTCCCCCCAATTTTCCCAATTTTTGTCCCATTTTTCTTCGATTTTTCCCAATTTCCCCCAGCTCGTTGCAGGTGTCGGCGTGCCCCTTGCACTGGCACCTGCCCGCAGGTGGGCACCGCTCAGACGGGCAAAACCCCTCCCCACCTTTTTCCTAAATTTTCCCAATTTTTTCCCAATTTTTTCCCCAATTTTTTTCCAGTTTCCCCCCAATTTTTGTCCCATTTTTGTCCCATTTTTCTTTGATTTTTCCCAATTTTC
Organism: Artemisiospiza belli; assembly: GCA_021963965.1. Taxonomy (NCBI): domain Eukaryota; kingdom Metazoa; phylum Chordata; class Aves; order Passeriformes; family Passerellidae; genus Artemisiospiza; species Artemisiospiza belli. Next base: position 33,661 of record JAKDEW010001160.1, read on the forward strand.
CCCAGCTCGTTGCAGGTGTCGGCGTGCCCGTTGCACTGGCACCTGCCCGCAGGTGGGCACCGCCCAGGTAAATCCTCCCTCCCCGTCTTGCCCAAAATCTCCCTTTTTTTCCCCATTTTTTTTCCCAATTTTTTCCCCCAATTTTTTCCTCATTTTTTCCTATTTTTTCCTCATTTTTTCCTATTTTTTCCTAATTTTTTCCTATTTTTTCCCACCATTTTCCCCATTTTTTTTTATAATTTTTTGCCCAGACAGGTAAATCCCTCTCTCCCCATTTTTCCCAGAATTTTCCAGATTTTTTCCCAACTTTTCCCCAATTTCTTCCCATTTTCCCCCCAATTTCTATAAATTTTCCCCAATTTTTTCCCAAATTTTTCCCCAAAATTTCCCCAGCTTCTGCAGCTTTTCCCAATGTTTTCCAGCTTTTTTCCCAAATTTTCCCCAAACTTTTCCCAACTTTTTCCCTAATTTTTGCAACTTTTTCCCCCAAATTTTCCCCAACTTTTCCCAAATTTTTCCCATTTTTTCTCCCTTTTCCAAACTTTTCCCAAGTTTTTTTTCCCAATTTTTTCCCAATTTTTTCCCTTTTTTTGGCTTCATTTTTTCCTATTTTTCCCCCCATTTTTTCCTATTTTTTTCCCACCATTTTCCCCATTTTTTCATAATTTTTTGCCCAGACAGGTAAATCCCTCTCTCCCCATTTTTCCCAAAGTTTTCCAGATTTTTTCCCAAACTTTCCCCATTTTTCCTCAATTTTTTGTCTCATTTTTTCTCTCATTTTTTCCACCCCCAGGTGTGCCCAGGTGTCCCCAAATCCTCAAACTTTCACCGATTTTCCCAAAATTTTCACCCATTTTCCCCGAATTTTCGCCGATTTTCTCCAAACTTTCACCGATTTTCCCCATTTTTTCCCCAATTTTCCCATTTTTTTCCCCAAACTTTCCTCATATTTTTTTTCCCAAATTTTTCCTCATTTTTTGTCTCATTTTTTCTCTCTTTTTTTTCCACCCCCAGGTGTGCCCAGGTGTGCCTACATCCCCAAATTTTCACCGACTTTCCCCAAATTTTCACCGATTTTCTCCAAATTTTCACCGATTTTCCCCCCAATTTTCCCCATTTTTTTTCCCAAACTTTCCCAATTTCTCCTCATTTTTTGTCTCATTTTTCATCTCAATTTTTTCCATCCCCAGGTGTGCCCAGGTGTCCCCAAATCCTCAAATTTTCACCGATTTTCCCCAAATTTTCACCCATTTTCCCCAAATTTTCACCGATTTTCCCCATTTTTCCCCCAATTTCCCCATTTTTTCCCCAAACTTTCCTCATATTTTTTTTCCCAAATTTTTCCTCATTTTTTGTCTCATTTTTTCGTCTCATTTTTTTCCACCCCCAGGTATGCCCAGGTGTCCCCAAATCCTCAAATTTTCACCGATTTCCCCCAAATTTTCACCGATTTTCCCCAAATTTTCACCGATTTTCCGCCCAATTTTCCCCATTTTTTCCCAAACTTTCCCCATTTTTCCTCATTTTTTGTCTCATTTTTCATCTCAATTTTTTCCATCCCCAGGTGTGCCCAGGTGTCCCCAAATCCTCAAATTTTCACCGATTTTCCCAAAATTTTCACTGATTTTCCCCGAATTTTCACCGATTTTCCCCAAATTTTCACCGATTTTCCCCATTTTTTCCCCAATTTTCCCCATTTTTTCCCCAAACTTTGCTCATATTTTTTTTCCCAAATTTTTCCTCATTTTTTGTCTCATTTTTCGTCTCATTTTTTTCACACCTCCAGGTGTGCCCAGGTGCGCCCAAATTCTCAAACCTTCACCGATTTTCCCCAAATTTTCATCGATTTCCCCCAAATTTTCACCGATTTTCCCCCCAATTTTCCCCATTTTTTTTCCCAAACTTTCCCAATTTCTCCTCATTTTTTGTCTCATTTTTCATCTCAATTTTTTCCATCCCCAGGTGTGCCCAGGTGTCCCCAAATCCTCAAATTTTCACCGATTTTCCCCAAATTTTCACCCATTTTCCCCAAATTTTCACCGATTTTCCCCATTTTTCCCCCAATTTCCCCATTTTTTCCCCAAACTTTCCTCATATTTTTTTTCCCAAATTTTTCCTCATTTTTTGTCTCATTTTTTCGTCTCATTTTTTTCCACCCCCAGGTATGCCCAGGTGTCCCCAAATCCTCAAATTTTCACCGATTTCCCCCAAATTTTCACCGATTTTCCCCAAATTTTCACCGATTTTCCGCCCAATTTTCCCCATTTTTTCCCAAACTTTCCCCATTTTTCCTCATTTTTTGTCTCATTTTTCATCTCAATTTTTTCCATCCCCAGGTGTGCCCAGGTGTCCCCAAATCCTCAAATTTTCACCGATTTTCCCAAAATTTTCACTGATTTTCCCCGAATTTTCACCGATTTTCCCCAAATTTTCACCGATTTTCCCCATTTTTTCCCCAATTTTCCCCATTTTTTCCCCAAACTTTGCTCATATTTTTTTTCCCAAATTTTTCCTCATTTTTTGTCTCATTTTTCGTCTCATTTTTTTCACACCTCCAGGTGTGCCCAGGTGCGCCCAAATTCTCAAACCTTCACCGATTTTCCCCAAATTTTCATCGATTTCCCCCAAATTTTCACCGATTTTCCCCCCAATTTTCCCCATTTTTTTTCCCAAACTTTCCCCATTTTTCCTCAATTTTTTTGTCTCAGTTTTTTGTCTCCTTTTTTCACACCTCCAGGTGTGCCCAGGTGTGCCCACATCCCCAAATTTTCACAGATTTTCCCCAAATTTTCACCGATTTTCTCCAAATTTTCACCGATTTTCCCCAAATTTTCGCAGCTTTTCCCCTGCCAGGTGTGCCCAGGTGTGCCCGGGTGCCTCACCTGGTGCAGGTGCCATCCAGCATGAAGAACCCGGCCCGGCAGGTGTCGCACCTGTCCCTCCCCAGGTGTGCCCAGGTGCGCCCAAATCCCCAAACTTTCACCGATTTTCCCCAAATTTTCACCGATTTTCCCCAAATTTTCCCCCAATTTCCCCCTGCCAGGTGTGCCCGGCTGCCTCACCTGGTGCAGGTGCCGTCCAGCATGAAGAACCCCGGCCCGGCAGGTGTCGCACCTGTCGCCCACGCTGTTGTTCTGGCAGTTGACGCACACGGCCTGCGCCTCGCTGGGGCCCTCGGGCACCCAGGTGTGCAGCTGCGCAGGTGAGGGCACAGGTGGGCACAGGTGGGCACAGGGCTGTCTGTCCATCCCCAGGTGTGCCCAGGTGTGTCCCAAGTGAGCCCCTGAGTGTGCCCAGGTGTGTTTGTCCATCCCCAGGTGTGCCCAGGTGTGCTCAGCTGTGTCTCCAGATGCCCTCAGGTGTGCCCAGGTGTGTCCCAAGTGTGTCCCCAGGTGTGCCCAGGTGTGTTTGTCCATCCCCAGGTGTGCCCAGGTGTGCCCAGGTGTGTCCCCAGGTGTGCCCAGGTGTGTCCCCAGGTGCGTTTGCCCATCCCCAGGTGTGCCCAGGTGTGCCCAAAGCCCCAAAATCCCCATTTTTCACCCAAATTTCACCCCATTTTTTGCGTTTATCCCCTCCCAGGTGTGCCCAGGTGTGCCCAGGTGTGTTTGTCCATCCTCAGGTGTGTTTGTTCATCCCCAGGTGTCCCCAGGTGTGCCCAGGTGTCCCAAGTGTGTGCCCAGGTGTGCTCATCAGGTGTGTCCCCACTCCCCAGGTGTGCCCAGGTGTGTTGCAAGTGAGTCCCCAGGTGTGTTTGTCCATCCCCAGGTGTCCCCAGGTGTGTTTGCCCATACCCAGGTGTGCCCAGGTAACCCCAAACCCCCAAAAACCTCCATTTTTCACCCAAATTTCGCCCCGTTTTTTGTGTTTATCCTCTCCCAGGTGAGTCCCCAGGTGTGCCCAGGTGTGTTTGTCCATCCCCAGGTGTGCCCAGGTGTGCCCAGCTGTGTCTCCAGATGCCCTCAGGTGTGCCCAGGTGTGTCCCAAGTGAGTCCCCAGGTGTGCCCAGGTGTGTTTGCCCATCCCCAGGTGTGCCCAGGTAACCCCAAACCCCCCATTTTTCACCCGATTTTCGCCCCGTTTTTCGCACTTATCGCCTCCCAGGTGTGGCCAGGTGTGCCCAGGTAACCCCAAACCCCCAAAACCTCCATTTTTCACCCAAATTTCACCCCGTTTTTTCGCACTTATCCCCTCCCAGGTGTGCCCAGGTGCGTTTGCCCATCCCCAGGTGTGCCCAGGTAACCCCAAACCCCCCAAAACCTCCATTTTTCACCCAAATTTCACTCCGTTTTTTTACATTTATCCCCTCCCAGATGCCCCCAGGTGTGTCCAGGTGTGTCCAGGTGTGCCCAAACCCCAACACACCCCCCATTTTTCACCCCGATTTTTCACCCCCGTTTTTTTGCATTTATCCCTCCCAGGGTGTGCCCAGGTGTGCCGGGCGTGCTCACCAGGTTGTGTCCCGACTCCCCAGGTGTGCCCAGGTGTGCCCAGGTAACCCCAAAACCCCCAAAACCCCCCCGTTTTTTCACCCAAATTTCACCCGGTTTTTTCGCATTTATTCCCCTCCCAGGTGTGCCCAGGTGTGCCGGGCGTGCTCACCAGGTACCCCAAACCCCCCAAAATCCCCATTTTTCACCAAAATTTCACCCGTTTTTCACACTTATTCGCCTCCCAGGTGTGGCCAGGTGTGCCCAGGCAACCCCAAACCCCCCCAAACCCCCATTTTTCACCCGATTTTCACCCCGTTTTTTGCATTATCCCCTCCCAGGTGCCCCCAGGTGTGCCCAGGTGTGCCGGGCGTGCTCACCAGGTGCGCCTCCAGCGGGGTACCTGTCGGGGGGTCGCCGCCGGTGCCGCTCCAGCTGGGCGCGGCTGACGCAGACGTCGGCGCGGCCGCGGCAGAAGGAGCGGCAGGTGAGACAGGTGCCCCCCGAGAGGGCGGAGCCAACGAAGGCCCGGGCGGCACTGCTGGCACTGCGGGCCCTGCGCAGGTGGGGACAGGTGTGTGTGTCACACAGGTGTGTCACAGGTGTGTCACTGTGTGTGTGTCACACAGGTGTGTGTGTTACAGGTGTGTCACAGGTGTGTGTGTCACAGGTGTGTGTGTTACAGGTGTGTCACAGGTGTGTCACAGGTGTGTGTGTCACAGGTGTGTGTGTCATACAGGTGTGTGTGTCACTGTGTGTCACAGGTGTGTCACTGTGTGAGTGTCACAGGTGTGTGTGTCACAGGTGAGACAGGTGCCCCCCGAGAGGGCGGAGCCAACGAAGCCCGGGCGGCACTGCTGGCACTGTGGGCCCTGCGCAGGTGGGGACAGGTGTGTCACACACAGGTGTGTCACAGGTGTGTCACAGGTGTTTCACTGTGTGTCACTGTGTGTCACAGGTGTGTCACAGGTGTGTGTGTCACAGGTGTGTGTGTCACTGTGTGTCACAGGTGTGTGTGTCACAGGTGTGTCACCCACAGGTGTGTCACAGGTGTGTCACTGTGTGTCACTGTGTGTGTGTCACAGGTGTGTGTGTCACAGGTGTGCAACAGGTGTGTGTGTCACAGGTGTGTGTGTCACTGTGTGTCACAGGTGTGTGTGTCACAGGTGTGTGTGTCACAGGTGTGTGTGTCACAGGTGGGAAACAAACCCACAAAACCATGAACAGGTGAGCACAGGTGAGCTCAGGTAAGGACAGGTGAGCCCAGGTTTGGTGTCCCCACTCCAACCAAGCCCCTCCCACCCCTCTAACCCAGCCCAGACCCCACCTGAGCCCAGGTAACCCCAGGTGAGCACAGGTAACCCCACCTGAGCCCAGGTAACCCCCAGGTGAGCACAGGTAACCGCACCTGAGCCCAGGTAACCCCAGATAACCCCACCTGAGCTCACCTGGATGCTCCTAAACCACCTCAGCCAGGTGTGAACGCCCCAACCAAGCCCCTCCCACCCCCTACCTAACCCGCCCTAGAGCTCACCTGAGCCCAGGTAACCCCAGGTGAGCCCAGGTGAGCCCAGGTAACCCCACCTGAGCCCCAGGTAACCCCAGGTAACCCCAGGTGAGCCCAGGTGAGCCCAGGTAACCCCACCTGAGCCCAGGTAACCCCAGGTGACCCCACCTGAGCCCAGGTAACCCCCCCTGAGCCCAGGTAACCTCACCTGAACACACCTGAGCTCACCTGGATGCTCCAAAACCACCTGGGACAGGTGTGAACACCCCAGAAAGGCCCCTCCCACCCCTGTAACCCAGCCTAGAGCCCACCTGGAACCCAGGTAACCCCACCTGGCACAGGTAACCCCAGGTAACCCCACCTGGAGCACAGGTAACCCCCCCTGAGCCCAGGTAACCTCACCTGGAGCCCAGGTAACCCCAGGTAACCCCACCTGGAGCACAGGTAACCCCCCCCCTGAGCCCAGGTAACCCCACCTGAGCCCAGGTAACCCCACCTGGCACAGGTAACCCCCAGGTAACCCCACCTGGAGCCCAGGTAACACCCCCTGAGCACAGGTAATCCCACCTGGAGCCCAGGTAAACCCCCCCCTGAGCCCAGGTAACCCCAGGTAACCGCACCTGGAGCCCAGGTAACCCCAGGTGAGCCCAGGTAACCCCACCTGGAGCCCAGGTAACCCCAGGTGAGCCCAGGTAACCCCCATGAGCCCAGGTAACCCCCCATGAGCACAGGTAACCCCAGGTAACCGCACCTGGAGCCCAGGTAACCCCAGGTAACCTCACCTGAGCCCAGGTAACCCCCAGGTAACCCTCCCTGAGCCCAGGTAACCCCAGGTGAGCCCAGGTAACCCCCCCTGAGCCCAGGTAACCCCAGGTGACCCCAGGTGAGCCCAGGTAACCCCCCCCCTGAGCCCAGGTAACCCCCCCGAGCGCGGCCCGAGCTCACCTGGGTGTTGTTGGCGCACCTGAGGCAGGTGTCCCTCTGGGCGGGCCCCCGCGCAGGGTCGCTGTGCCCGTTGCAGGCGCAGGGCGTGGCGCAGTCCCCGCCCACGAAGCCGAAGTGGCAGCGACACCTGTCGGGCTCCAGGCAGGTGCCGTTGGCGCAGCCCTGGCGGCACACGGGGCGGCACTCACCTGTGCGGCTGCGGGACACACCTGGGTTAGGGGGGACACACCTGGGGCACACCTGGGGCACACCTGAGATACACCTGAGATACCCGGGATACACCTGAGTTACACCTGAGATACCTGGGACACACCTGGGATAGCTGGGACACACCTGAGACACACGTGAGATACACCTGGAAACACCCAAGATACCTGAGATACACCTGAGATACACCTGGATACACCTGAGATACCTGGGATACACCTGAGTTACACCTGGGGCACACCTGGGATAGCTGGGACACACCTGGGGCACACCCGGGGCACACCCGGGCACACCTGTCGGGCTCCAGGCAGGTGCCGTTGGCGCAGCCCTGGCGGCACACGGGGCGGCACTCACCTGTGCGGGCTGCGGGACACACCTGGGTTAGGGGGGGGACACACCTGGGGCACACGTGGGGCACACCTGAGATACTCGGGATACACCTGAGATACCTGGGATACACCTGAGTTACACCTGGGGCACACCTGAGATAGCTGGGACACACCTGGGGCACACCTGGGGCACACCTGAGATAGCTGGGACACACCTGGGATACACCTGAGTTACACCTGAGATACCCGGGATACACCTGAGATAGCTGGGACACACCTGAGTTACACCTGGGGCACACCTGGGCACACCCGGGCACACCTGTCGGGCTCCAGGCAGGTGCCGTTGGCGCAGCCCTGGCGGCACACGGGGCGGGCACTCACCTGTGCGGCTGCGGGACACACCTGGGTTAGGGGGACACACCTGGGACACACCTGGGGGACACCTGAGATACACCTGAGATACCTGGGATACACCTGAGTTACACCTGGGGCACACCTGAGATAGCTGGGACACACCTGGGGCACACCTGGGGCACACCTGAGATACACCTGAGATACCCGGGATACACCTGGGATACCTGGGATACACCTGAGTTACACCTGAGGTACCTGAAACAGGACCTGGGTTAGGGGGGGATGCACCTGGGATACCTGAGATACACCTGGGATACACCTGAGATACCTGGGATACACCTGAGTTACACCTGGGGATACCTGGGGCACACCTGAGATAGCTGGGACACACCCTGGGGCACACCTGGGGATACCTGGGATACACCTGAGACACACCCTGAGATACACCTGAGATACACCTGGGTTAGGGGGGGGACACACCTGGGATAACACCTGGGGCACACCTGAGATACACCTGGGATACACCTGGCCTACTTGGATGTGTCCCTCACCTGCCCAGGTGTGTCCCAGCCCCATCCAGGTGTGTCCCTGAGTTCTCAGGTGTGTCCCAGCCCCACCCAGGTGTGTCCCAGCCCCACCCAGGTGTGTTCCAGCCCCCATTCAGGTGTGTCCCAGCTCTGCCCAGGTGTGTCCCCAGCTCTGCCCAGGTGTGTCCCTCACCTGTCCAGGTGTGTCCCAGCCCCACCCAGGTGTGTCCCTGCCCCCACCCAGGTGTGTCCCCGCCCCCCTTCTCACCTGTCCATGGCGTACCCGGCCCGGCAGGTGCAGCTGAAGCCCTCAGGTGTGTCCCAGCCCCACCCAGGTGTGTCCCAGCCCCACCCAGGTGTGTCCCTCACCTGTCCAGGTGTGTCCCAGCCCTATCCAGGTGTGCCCCTGCCCCACCCAGGTGTGTCCCAGCCCCATCCAGGTGTATTCGAGCCCCAACCAGGTGTGCCCCCTGCCCTATCCAGGTGTGTCCCTGAGTTCTCAGGTGTGTCCCTCACCTGCCCAGGTCTCTCCCTGTCCCCATTTCTCACCTGCCCAGGTGTGTCCCCGCCCCGTTTCTCACCTGTCCATGGCGTAGCCGGCCCGGCAGGTGCAGCTGAAGCCGTCGGGCAGGTCCCGGCACACCTGGCTGGGCCCGCAGGTGTGGTGCCCGTTCTCGCACTCGTCCTCGGGGGGGCAGCTCAGGAACGCCCAAACGCCGCCGGCCCCGCACGCCTGGGTCACACCTGGGCACAGGTAACCCACAGGTGAGGGGGGAATTCCCAAAAAAAACCCCAAAATTCCCAAAAAAAGCCCCAAAATTCCAAAGGAAAAATTCAAAATTTCAACAGAAAACTCCAAAATTTCAACAAAACACCCACCCAAAAAATGGCCCCAGGGAAGGTCCCACAGGTGTTGGTCACACCTGGGCACAGGTAACCACACAGGTGAGGAGGTGGAATCCCCAAAATTCCCAAAAAACCCCCAAAATTCCAAAGGAAAAATTCAAAATTTCAACAGAAAACTCCAAAATTTCAACAAAACCCCACCCAAAAAAACGGCCCCAGAGAAGGTCCCCGCACGCCTGGGTCACACCTGGGCACAGGTAACCCACCAGGTGAGGGGGAATCCCCCAAAATTCCCAAAAAAACCCCCCAAAATTCCAATGGAAAAAATTCAAAATTTCGACAAAAAAACCCCAAAAATTGCCCCAAAAAAAAACGGCCCCAGGGCAGGTCCCGCACGCCTGGGTCACACCTGGGCACAGGTAACCACACAGGTGAGGTGGAATCCCCAAAAAAAAACCCAAAATTCCCAAAAAAAACCCCCAAAATTCCAATGGAAAAAATTCAAAATTTCAACAGAAAACTCCAAAATTTCAACAAAACCCACCCCAAAAAACGGCCCCAGGGAAGGCCCCACACACCTGGGTCACACCCTGGGCACAGGTAACCCCCACAGGTGAGGGGGAATCCCCAAAATTCCCAAAAAACCACCAAAATTCCAAAGGAAAAATTCAAAATTTCGATTAAAAAAACCCCAAAAATCAGCCCCAAAAATGGCCCCAGGGCAGGTCCCCCGCACGCCTGGGTCACACCTGGGCACAGGTAACCCCCACAGGTGAGGTGGAGTTCCCAAAATTCCCAAAAAAAAAACCCCCAAAATTCCAAAGGAAAATTCGAAATTTCGGTAAAAAAAAACCCCAAAATTGCCCCAAAAAAACGGCCCCAGGGAAGGTCCTGCACACCTGGGTCACACCTGGGCACAGGTAACCCCACAGGTGAGGTGGAATTCCCAATAAAAAAAAACCCCAAAATTCCCAAAAAACCCACCCAAATTCCAATGGAAAAAATTCAAAATTTCAACAGAAAACCCCAAAATTTCAACAAAACCCACCCAAAAAACGGCCCCAGGGAAGGTCCTGCACGCCTGGGTCACACCTGGGCACAGGTAACCCCCACAGGTGAGGCCACAATTCCCAAAATTCCCCAAAAAACCCCCCAAAATTCCAACAGAAAAATTCGAAATTTTGACAAAAAAACTCCAAAATTTCAACAAAATCCCCCCCAAATTACCCCAAAAATTCCAAAAAATCCCCAAAAATCCCGAATTGCCCAAATTTCCCAATTCTCACCGTGCCGGGGCCCGCTGAGCCCCCTGAAATCCCCCCCAAAATCACATTTCAGATCCCCAAAAACCCCCCCAAAATTCACCTAAAAATGCCCAAAACTCCCCCAAAACCGGCCCCAAAAATTCCCAAAAAATCCCCAAAAATTCCCAAAAAATTCCCAAAAATCCCAAATTCCCCAAATTTGGTTCTCACCGTGCCGGGGCCCCGCTGAGCCCCCCAAAATCCCTTTAAAAACCCCCCAAAAACTCACCTACAAACCCCCCGAAACCCCCTCAAAACTCACTTTAACTGCCCCAAACCCCCCCAAAACCGGCCCCAAAAATTCCCAAAAAATCCCCAAAAATCCCGAATTGCCCAAATTTCCCAATTCTCACCGTGCCGGGGGCCCGCTGAGCCCCCCCTCGAGGCAGCGGCCGCCGCCGTTGTGCCCCCCCCGGGCGCACCTGAGCCCCCCAAAACCCCTCAAAACCCCCCTAAAATCCCTCAAACCCCCCCCAAAACCGGCCCCAAAAATTCCCAAAAAATCCCCAAAAATCCCGAATTCCCCAAATTTTGGTTCTCACCGTGCCGGGGCCCGCTGAGCCCCCCCAAATTCCCCCCAAAATCACATTTCAGACCCCCAAAAACCCCCCCAAAAAACCCCCCTAACATCCCTCAAACCCCCCCCAAAACCGGCCCCAAAAATTCCCAAAAAATCCCCAAAAACCCCGAATTCCCCAAATTTCGATTCTCACCGTGCCGGGGCCCGCTGAGCCCCCCCTCGAGGCAGCGGCCGCCGCCGTTTGTGCCCCCCCCCCGGGCGCACCTGAGCCCCCCAAAACCCCCCAAAACCCCTCAAACCCCCCCCAAAACCGACCCCAAAAATTCCCAAAAAATCCCCAAAAACCCCAAATTCCCCAAATTTCCCAATTCTCACCGTGCCGGGGCCCGCTGAGCCCCCCCTCGAGGCAGCGGCCGCCGCCGTTGTGCCCCCCCCCCGGGCGCACCTGAGCCCCCCAAAACCCCCCAAAACCCCCCTAAAACCCCTCAAAACCCCCCCAAAAACCGGCCCCAAAAATTCCCAAAAAATCCCCAAAAACCCCAAATTCCCCAAATTTGGTTTCTCAACCGTGCCGGGGCCCGCTGAGCCCCCCCTCGAGGCAGCGGCCCGCCGCCGTTGTGCCCCCCCCCGGGGCGCACCTGAGCCCCCCAAAACCCCCTCAAAACTCACTTTAACCGCCCCCAACCCCCCCAAAAACCGACCCCAAAAATTCCCAAAAAATCCCCAAAAATCCCGAATTCCCCAAATTTGGTTCTCACCGTGTCTGGGCCGCTGAGCCCCCCCAAATTTCCCCCCAAAATCACATTTCAGACCCCCAAAACCCCCCAAAATCACATTTCAGGCCCCCAAAAACCCCCCAAAATTCACCTAAAAAACCCCTCAAACCCCCCCAAAACCAGCCCCAAAAATTCCCAAAAAATCCCCAAAAATCCCAAATTGCCCAAATTTCCCAATTCTCACCGTGTCTGGGCCCGCTGAGCCCCCCCTCGAGGCAGCGGCCGCCGCCGTTGTGCCCCCCCCGGGCGCACCAGCCGCAGCGGGGCCGCCGCAGGCACTGCGAGCACTGCGAGGCCCCCCGCGCACTCGGGGGGGGGGCAGCGCTCGGCCGCCCCCTCCCCCGCCGCCGGGGGGGGGCCCGGGGAGCCCCTCGAAGGTTCCGGAAGGTGCCGAGGAGGCCCCGCCCCCCCCGCCCCGGAGGAGGCGGCCGCAGCTGCCGGCGAGGCAGCGCAAGGGGGCGAAGCTGGGGCTGAGGCACTGGCGAGGAAAGGGTTAAACGGGGTCAGAAACGGGCTGGGATTCGCCCCAAAATGTCCCAAAAAATCCCTAAAATATCCCACAAAATATCCCACAAAAAATCCCCCCAAATTCCTCAACCAAAAAAGGCCCAAAAGAGCCCCAAAAAAGCCCCAAAAGAGCCCCAAAAAAAGGCCCAAAAGAGCCCAAAAAAAGCCCCCAAAAGAGCCCAAAAAAAGCCCCAAAAAAGGCCCAAAAGAGCCCAAAAAAAGGCCCAAAAGAGCCCCAAAAAAGCCCAAAAAGAGCCCCAAAAAAGCCCCAAAAGAGCCCAAAAAAAGCCCCAAAAGAGCCCCCGGCGAGGCAGCGCAGGGGGCGAAGCTGGGGCTGAGGCACTGGCGAGGAAAGGGTTAAACGGGGTCAGAAACGGGCTGGGATAATCGGGAATTCACCCAAAATATCCCAAAAATCACACCCCAAAAATCCCGGAATTGTAGATTCCCAAGATTCCCAAAAAAGTCCCAAAAACCCCTGAAAGAAAAGCCCAAAAGAGCCCCCACAAAAAACCCAAAAAGCCTCAAAAAAACCTCAAAAGAGCCTCAAAAAACTCCAAAAAAGCCCCCCAAAAAATCACTGAAAAACCTCAAAAAACCTCCCCAAAACCTCCCCAAAATAACCCCAAAAAAGCCTCAAAGAAACCTCCAAAATAAGCCCCAAAAAAAGCCCCAAAAGAGCCCCAAAAAAAAGGCCCAAAAGAGCCCCCGGCGAGGCAGCGCAGGGGGGCGAAGCTGGGGCTGAGGCACTGGCGAGGAAAGGGTTAAACGGGTTAGAAACGGGCTGGAATTCGCCCCAAAATGTCCCAAAAAAATCCCTAAAAAATCCCACAAATTCCTCAAAAAAAAAAAGCCCCAAAAAACCCAACAAAAGGCCCAAAAGAGCCCCAAACGAGCCCCAAAAAAAGGCCCAAAAGTGCCCCCGGCCAGGCAGCACAGGGGGGGCAAAGCTGGGGCTGAGGCACTGGCGAGGAAAGGGTTAAACGGGTCACAAACGGGCTGGAATTCGCCCCAAAATACCCCAAAAATCCCGGAATTGTAGAGTCCCAAGTTCCTCAAAAAAGTCCCAAAAGAGCCCCCACAAAAAACCCAAAAAGCCTCAAAAAAACCTCAAAAGAGCCTCAAAAAACTCCAAAAAAGCCCCCCAAAAATCACTAAAAAACCTCAAAAAACCTCCCCAAAATAACCCCAAAAAAGCCTCAAAAAACCTACAAAATAAGCCCCAAAAAAAGCCCCCAAAAACCCAAAAAAAGGCCCAAAAGAGCCCCCGGCGAGGCAGCGCAGGGGGGCGAAGCTGGGGCTGAGGCACTGGCGAGGAAAGGGTTTAAACGGGGTCGGAAATGGGAAAAAATGGGAAAAATTGGGGAAAAGATGGGGAGAAAAGGGGAGAATAACGGGGAAAAAAAAAAGGGAAAAAAAGCCACTAAAAAATTGAAATAAAATCAGAAAGAAATCGAAATAAAATCGGAAAAAAATTGGAAAAAACGGGGGAAAAAATGGGAAAAAAATCAGAAAAAAATCGAAATAAAATCAGAAAAAAATAAAAAAAAATTCTGAAAAAATCAGAAAAAAATTGGAAAAAAATCAGAATAAAATCAAAAAAAATCAGAAAAAAATCAGAAAAAAATCGGAAAAAAAATGGGAAAAAATCAGAAAAAAAAGGGGAAAAACAAAGGGAATGAGATGTGAATTTTGCCGTTCTCACCTCAAATAATCCTAAAAAGTGTCCTGAAAAATGGTCCTAAAAAGTCCCTAAAAGTCCCTAAAAAATCCTTAAAAATTCGTAAAAGAATCAAAAAAATCCCTAAAAATCCCTCAAAAATCGCTTAAAAATCCCTAAAAAAATAGAAAAAAAAACCCCAGAAAATGGGGAAAATACAGGGTAAAAAGGGAAAAAAAAACAGGCAAAAATGGGAAAAATTTTGAAACACATGATGGAAAAATAAGAAAATAAAGGGAAAAAAAATCAACAAAAAAAGGGGAAAATGGGCAAAAAAAAGGGAATAATTTTTAAAAAAGGGGGAAAAGCATGGGGAAAAGACTTGAAAAAAAAAAATGGGAAAAAATCCACAAAAAAATCGAAAAAGTAATAGAAAAAAATTAGAAAGAAATTGAAATAAAATCAGAAAAAAATCGAAATAAAATTGAAAAAAAATCAGCAAAAAATCAGAAAAAAATTGAAATAAAATCAGAATAAAATAAAAAAAAAAATCAGGAAAAAATCAGAAAAAAATTGGAAAAAAATGGGAAAAAATCAGAAAAAAAAAGGGAAAAACAAAGGGAATGAGATGTGAATTTTG